>CM060473.1:2942457-2957457 GCA_030544235.1 Lepturacanthus savala | reverse complement strand
AATAAATGGGGGAATAAATATGAAAATCCACGTCCTTCCTGTTCCCTCCTCCCTCCCCCTAGTCGCCGTTGCTATGGTAACTTACCTCGTTAGAACTCGTTAACTCATTAGCTCTGATCTTAAGCAGCAGACTGGTAGAAAAAGAGGCTGATTTTGGACAAATGTTGAACAAGTGGTGTAATAAATGACTTATTGGCTTCTAGATGGTAGTTTTAATGTGTAGCTAGCTACTAGCTAACTGTCAAAATTAGCCGTTAGCCACTTGGCCCCGCCCACTGGAAAAAATAGCATCTGGACCAAACCACTTTGAGGAATAAGTATATAAAATAGGAATAACATTTCTTTAATATTAACAATTATTTAGTTCCCTGTGTCCTCCTTGGGATTTACACCTATCTACACAATGTACATTTATAGCTTAAAATAGTCGTCTCGTGTTTTTTTATTATAATTTATTTAATTAGTTATAATAATGTCTCATGTTTTTTATCCATGGTGGAAAATACACAAACTTTTTGCTGAGTTTTTCACTAATAACCGACTTTTACCTTCTCCAGCCTCTGAGAAACTCCTGGGCGTTTGGAGGGAGATGGAGCAGACGGCTGTCAGCTGTGGTCAGGTAGGCTCGGAGTGTGTGTGTGTGTGTGTGTGTGTGTTTGCAAGGTTTATTTGCAAAAGACTAAAGCCCATATGTGGGCGTCCAGGCCAAGGTGACTGAACTGGAGGAGGAGATGATGCAGCTGCAGCCAGACATCGTGGATGTGCAGCGGCAGCCGTGGAGGAGTGGAGAGACGCTGGACACGCTGTAAGTCTGAACCAAACCAAATAGTCTAAATAATAATAATTAAAACACACTTTGCTGCTTTGTAGGTATACAAAGGCTCCGTCAGGGATAATGGGAAATGTGTTTAATGTGTTTCCATCAGTGTCACAAATCAAAAGTTTGGGGTCACTTAGAAATTTCCTTATTTTTTAAATAAAAACACAGTTTTTCTCAATGAAGATAACTTTAAACTAATCATAAATACACTATATACATTACTAATGTGGTAAATGACTATTCTAGCTGCAAATGTCTGGTTTTTGGTGCATCAATATCTACATAGGTGTATAGATTATTCCAGCAACTATCTAAATAACTAATAAATAATAAATAACATTTTCTGTTCATTTTACATTTCATGGTGGTAAATAAAAGTGTGACTTTTCATTGAAAAACACTAAATTGTCTGGGTGACTATTATAATATTAACACAATTGACCAAAAATCACACAAAAAACATAAAATCAAGTTATATTATTTACTGTAAAAATCACAAATATGTCTAACGGACCATTTTAATGACTTAGAATACAAATATTAGTTGTAAACTTCAACACTAATGTACAATTTTAGCACAAAACAAAGTAATTTACAACCTACTTGTAAATTACTTTGTGTAAATTTAGTGTAAATTTAGTGTAAATTTAAGCATTGCCTTGAATTTACACTCAATTTAAGGCAATGCTTCAGGTGTTTGTTGTACAATATCTACAAAACAATGGAATATTTTACCAGTGACACACAAATTATTAAAAAAAAACACCAATAAACACTCAAAATCAAATCTAAGCAGAAAAAAATTATATTATTTACTGTAAAAATCACAAATATGTCTAATTTCAATGACTTAGAATACAAATATTAGTTGTAAACTTCAACATCCATGTACAATTTTAGCACAAAACTAAGTAATTTACAACTAACTTGTAAATTACTTTGTGTAAATTTAGTGTAAATTTAGTGTAAATTTAAGCTTTGCCTAGAATTTACACTAAATTTAAGGCAATGCTTCAGGTGTTTGTTGTACAATATCTACAAAACGATGGAATATTTTACCAATGACACACAAATTATTAAAAAAAACAACAGTTTAGCTGCTTAGAGAAGCTAGAAATCATTATTTATAACCGTTTTAATGTCTTGACTATATTTTCTATTAATTTTATAACTAATGGTGGTAAATAAAAGTGTGACTCTTCATTGAAAAACACTAAATTGTCTGTCTACTTTTAGGAATTATGACTTTACATTAAAAAAGGCAGCAAATATCAGTCAATAAAAGCATTTAACAGTAAATTCTGCTTCTCTTCTTTGCACCTCAGTGATGGAAAAGCCTTGGAGTTGTTCCGCAAAGTGAGAGAGAAGCCCAGAGGTGTGTGTGTGTGTGTGGGTTTTTTAGTTTTCCGTCCTTATTTAACACCGGTGATGGCGTCTGTGTGAAAATAAACAGCCTGCATGTCGTTTGTCCTGCTCAGACCAGCGGTGTCCGGGGGACAGTCAGGGGGTGGTGTGTTTGGTGGTTCAGGCCGTTCAGTTCTACGAGAAGAAGCTCCGGGACTTCTACACACACCTCAGGTACTCACACACACTTTACTCTGTGATTTAACTCCGATAATATGACCAGGTAGAATAAAAAAAACCTAAAAACCTGTGTGTGTGTGTGTGTGTGTGTGTGTGTGTGTGTGTGTGTGTGTGTGTGTTTTCCAGTAAAACAGCAGTGTGTCGTCAGCGTGTGATGGAGCTGCTTCCTAAGGTGGAGGGCGTGGTGCAGAGAATGGCTGAGAGTGAACAGGTTCTGATGAGTCTGCAGGAGAAACGACAGCGAGAGCTGTGGAACCTGCTGAAAGTCGCCTGTGTGAGGAAACAGCGAGCAAACAAACACACAAGCAGACAGTAAATCACATGTCATTTAGTGTAATGAGGTCGATTTCATAAACAATACTCACTGAACCGCAGCAGACGTCGTTGTGGCTGCAGTCAACAGAGAAAAACGTGAGAAAGTTCAGTCGTTAACGCAGGTAAACTGTTGAATTAACTGTTTGGATTCATGCAAGTTTTAGTTTTGTAAAACTTTTAAGCTTTTAATCTGTTCTGGCTCTGAGATCAAACATAAAAACCTGAAAATATCTTGTTTTTGGTGCAATTAGTCAAATATTTAGGAGAATTTTATTTAGTTTAGCTTATTTCAGGGTTTTTTCTTTACAAAATGATGAAATTGTCGATATATATATTTATATATGTATAAAGTTATTACTTTGAGACAGGAGGACAGTCACACTATTTAAAATTTAGAAAGAAATTGAACTGTTTTAATATTTAAATGTAATAAATAAATATAATTAAATTGTAATATTTTATAATATGTTGTATAATATTTTATCATATTTGTGTAATATGTTAAAATATTTTTACAATATTTTTATTTTTTCAAAAAATATTTTATAATATTTTTCTAATATTTTTAATATTTTTACAATATTTGTATTTTTTCAAAAAATATTTTATATTTTTATAATATTTGTATAATATTTTATATTTTTATAATATTTTGTAAATATTTTATCATATTTTTAATATTTTATCATATTTTTTAAATATTTTATATTTTATTATATTTTTATAATATTTAATAATATTTTTAAAATATATTTTTAGTTTAATATTTTCACATAAAGCATGTTATTCTACACAATATTAAAAAGGATATTCACAAATATATTTATATTATAAAAACTTATTATTTTAAGGTTTATTTTCCATTATTTGGGTCAATTTGTTTTAGGAAACATTTTCTTAGATTAATATTAAATCAACTAAAATAAAAAAAATAATAAAAACTTAGTCTTAATATTAAATAGAATTATTTTATTCTACTGGCAGATAATTTAGCTTTTTTCAAGTTTTTCCCTTGATTTTAGTTTTCTTTAAATATATTAAATGAACTAAAATTAAGAAAACAAGTCCGATATTCAGTAGAATTGATTTAAGAAAACAATTTTCAACATTTTCTTAAACGAATATTAAATTAACTAGAATAAAATACACAAAAATAGTCCAATATTGAGTAAAATTATCTTGATAATTTTGCTTATTTTAAGTTTTTTTCTCAATTTGAGTCACATTTTCTTAAACAAATATTAAATTAACTAAAATAAAAACAACTTAGTCCAATATTTAGTAGAATTATCTTATTTCACCGGCAGATAATTTATCTTATTTCAGGTTTTTCCCTTGATTTGAGTCAGTTTTGTCTTGTTTTAAGAAAACAGGAGTAAAATTTTCTTAAAAAATATTAAATTGACTAAAATCAAGAAAGAAAAATGAGTCCAATATTAAGTAGAATTATCTTATTACACTTTTTTTTCCTGATTTTTTTTCCAATTTGGTCTTATTTTAAGAAAAAAATACTTAAACTTGAAATAAGCTAATTACCAGCTAATGGAATAAGATAATTCTACTCAGTATTAGACTAATTTTACCAAAAATAAGATATTTTAACCTGTTCAGGTTTTGCATTGTGCAGCAAAAAAGGGAAAGTCCCCATGAGGAGAGATGGATTAGGTTTAATAAAATAAAATTAAAGCAGGCAGGGAAACATGCTGCCAGGTTAATTATGATAAAACCAAATGAATTATACAGGAAATCAAAAAGCCGGGAAAGAGGGATGAGGTTCTTTATTACAAACTGGAAACAAACACCGACCAGCTGGTTTTAATTAATCAATGACCTCCAGCTCCAGTAAAATAGGAACCAGCAACTCTGACAAATAATCACACAATAACCACAACAGACCATAAACAGACTGTCACAATGTTAAAAAAAACTAAATCCACCTCACATCATCTGGAACAAACATGTACGGAGCTAATTTTGGGTCAAATGTTTTCAATTTAGGGAAAAAATGAAATTTCAAGCTTTGAAATCGGAGATTTCAGCACCAAATAATCCCAAATAAACTTCAAGTGTAGGCGTCTAAGCATAAAATCTGGTGGGATTTTATCACTTTCTGTCTAAAACAGCATCCACTAAACAGCCTGGGAAATTAAAACTGTTTTATTTGTGCAGGATATTCGTGAATGAAAAATCCTACGTTCCCTGAAGGCAACATGATCCTGAAACATGGAACTGAAAAAGCAAAAAAATAATTGAAACTGTAAAGAATAAGATCTGAATCTGAAAAGATGGAAGAGGAAGAGATCCCAAATGTCAGAATATATGGAAATGGATTATATTTATTTTTAACCTGGAAAAAAAGTGTTTTTATTTTAAATACGTTGATTTATTTCTCATGATTCAAGATCGAAACTTGAAATTTCAGTTTCAACTTTAATTTTTTCCAAGTACAAAACATTTGACCCAACATTAGCTCTGTACATCCCTCCTTTTTACTTCATTGTACAACTTTAGCAGAGTGATTTCTGCAGGATTTCAACTAATAACTCGATTATTAATACGATTAATCAATTAGTCTTTTTTTGTCCACAACCTAAAGATCATCAGTTTATTATCATAGAGACTAAATAAACCAGGAAATAATCAGAGAAAAGAAGCTGGAACCAGAGAATTTGGACATTTTAACATTTGACCCAATATCAGCTCCATACAGATGTGTCTAGTATTAATTATCATCATTAATACAAAGGTCAAAGGTCGTCCTCTTGTCTTCTACAGAGTAAAGTCCGGAGCCCAGTGAGTGGGAGTCCTGATGGATTAAGAACCCCTTCTTCAGTTCCTCCTTTACTGACGCCACCCAGATTACAGCAGTTGTGAGCGTGCACACACACACACACACACACACACACACACACACACACACTGCAGTTAAGAGGAGGTAATTTTACTCAGGGTGTGAGCGTCATGTCTTGTAACTGCATCCATACCTGCCACGTAAAACAAAACCATTGCAAACAGAAGAAAAAACACAAGTTATAAGAACCATAAACAATAAAAAAGCATTAATTTCCCTTAAATCTTTAAATATAGATTAAAGTAAATGAGAAGGGAACTAAAGCTTTAAATAAACCAGGAATATGAGATCCAGTTACATCAGTTAACATTTAATATTTTAATATATTGAAGTTATTATAGTATATTTATGTTTTGTGAATCATTTCATATTATATAGATTCATTAAATAAATATTTGATTCACCTCAGTGTATAAAATGGAAAATAACTCCTTAAATACAACCAAATTAATTAAATTTTAATTATTTTAAACTATGAGGATATGAGAAAATATAAAAATATTTAAAATACAGTTTTATTTTTGGTTTCTTGTTATTTAAAAGTCCATTTGTACCTAGAATATATATACACATATACATATATATGCGTATATATATTCTAGGTGTGTACATATACATACATGTGTACATATACATATATACATGTATTGGAATTTCTGTGTCATTTGTCAATAAAGTTACTGTTAATTTAAATTTAATTATAAGGCCAAGGACAAAGGACATATAGCAAAAACACTCATTATAAAACCACATTTTATATAATAAAATAAGTGCAGCATGAATAAAACAATGACAAATGTGCTTTTGGTATTTTATTCCCGCATTCTTTGATAGTTGGAGAATCACCCATATATAATAACATCTAATTATAATAATAATGTAGATATATATGTTAGAATCGGCCCTTTGAGAGAAACCAGACCACTGATGTGGCCACGGGAATTTGAGGGAAATGTTAGTAGTTTAAACTAAAACGTTCCTTTAGCCCAAACACAGACCTTTGAGTAGTAATAATTTATCAGTGGTCTCTTATTTGCTGTATCCTTCCTGTAGATTCATAGATAAACTCATCATTAACATGCACGTGAATCGTTTTGCAGTGACGAGTCTCTGGTGGAGGAGAGCAGGACGTTCGAGAGTCGACTCCAGAGTTTGCTGCACGACACCATCGAGGAATCAGACAACAGCATGGGGGTAACTAACTAAATACTCTCACACTTAAAGGTGTGTTCAGTATAATAGAATACAGAAAAATGATTATTAGGCTGTTTAAAAAAATAGCAGAGTCACCACACAAGATTTTAATGGGGTTAACGTTCAGGGATTGGGTTTGACCTCCCAGAATTTTAATTTTGCTGGTTTACTGGTGTGTTTGGGGTCATTTTCTTGTTGAAACTCACATTTCCTCTTCAGAATAAAACAACATGACCTCTTCAAGTATTCTGATATAGGCAAACTGACCTGGCCTGACTCCATAGTAAGAGAAACATCCTCATATCATGGACAAAACCGATAAACTCAGAGGAATTATGAGGCTGAAACACCTGTTCATAGGGAATGATGGTCAGAAACCAACTAAATATTAATTTAGTGATTCACAGGAAGATAAATCCTCAAGATTTTTCAGTTTATACAGTAAATATTTGAGTTAAGTGAAGGAAAAATGCAGATACTGATATTTTTTGAACAGCCTAATGACATATTTCTCTTCACATTCTAAGGATTTACTCCTATTATATTGAACACAGCTGTATTTGTGGTGTTATTTCTTCTAGATAATTAAACTACCACCTGTTTCTTTTATTCTAGATTTTGGGCGAGTGGTCGTGGCTGAACGGAAACCAGAATTTATCCAGTGACTTCTCTTAAATTGTCTTATTTTTAATTTTTTTTACTCGCTGTACTCTACTGCCCCCATGTGGACGGGATGTTAAATCACAGTGATAGCTGCTGGCAGATATTTGCTTAATGAGATTGGAGAGTGAAGGTAAATTTACTGTAAAACAGTAAAGAGCACTGAAGCAGATCCTCTGGATTGTGATAAATATTGGGAGAGATTAGATAAAGCAGGATTATTTATTGACCAAACTGAACAGTTTCATTTCCCACATCAAAAAAGTCAGTCAGCACATTCAGTGTTTTATTTTAACCCATAATAATCCACTGTGACTCTGGTGTCGCTGCCCCTTTAAATGTTAAATGTGAATAATTCCTCATTTCCAGCTTTATCCTCAACTTAAACTGATGAAGGCCCTAAATAACGTGTCCTATATTACATTTAACCTGTTCCCACCACAATTCTTAATGAAACTGATGTAAAACAACTGTCACATCAGGCTTATTAACCTTAAAATAGTCATGAAAACCAAGAAAACCAAGAAAAACGTATAACTAGCAAAGTTATAACTGTGATATATGCAAATAAAAAGACTAAATATGTGATATTAAGCACAAAAACAGCAAAAACTGCCAAGCTGATTTATTCAAATGAGGAATAAATTGACCATAAATATATAGAACATCACAAATCTATGATACTGGGAGTTAGTATTCCAAGAAATGTTTCAGAAATGTGATATTTGATCTATTTAATATCACTGAGAATGTTCCTTAAAGGAGAAATGGCTCCAGGTTCTTATGGGTTAACAGTTAAAACAAAGGTTTTAGTTATATTCTATCTCACTGGACCATTATTAATTAACCCTCTATTGCATGAAATGTTACTTAGATATGGTAAAAAAATGTTTTGAATGTTTTTACTACTTAAAATGGCCTAAATAATGGATATATTAAAAAAAATATATGTATTTATATATAAGAAAAAGCTGTAAATATAGTGTCAGGATAGTTTCATTCTATGTAAGTCAATGGGAATATTTGCATATTGTTGCCATGACAACAACATCCTCGTAAATTCAAGGTCCTTCCAAAATAAAAGCCTCCTTTTTACACTTAACTAAAAACAGATTTTCTATCACAGCGTTTTAGAAAAATAAAGATAATTGTTGTTGTATAGCAGCACTATGCAATAGAGGGTTAATGTAATTTGTATTTTTATGGGAGGCTATTATCATAATTTGATGAATGACTGTATGAATATGACTTTTTTATTGTTTGATATGATGTACTCCAGTAGCTCTGCAGTAAATACCTTCTTTTTTTTACATTTGATGTGAAATCCTTGCATGAAAATCAGTGGAAAAGGCAAAAACAGACAAAAAGACAGGTTCATATCTTTTATCTCGACTGTGAACATTTCTACAAAGGTGATTAACTCTATTAATCACATTTTAATAGTTTGCCTCGTCTGTTAAATGTGAATTAGTGCTGGATGTTCAGGATTTTCACATTCGGCTCCAGAGCTGCACCCTGAGATAAAGTGCTCATCTTAACTCTCTAATGCATGAAATATTACACATGGTAAAAGTGTTTTTATTAATTAAAACAGCCTAAATAATCGATATTATATATACGATTATATAATATTTAAGAAAAAGTCTCAGGATAGTTTCATGCTATGTAACTTAATGGGACTCCCATTAGGTTGTTACACTAGGAGTTTTCCATATTTGCATATTGTTGCCATGACGACATTTTCCAAAATTCTGGCAATGATGCTCACATGTCAAATGTCCATGAGCAATAGGGATGCCCTGGTCATGTGACCTCTTAAATTGCATGTCCTTCAAAATAAAAGCCCCCTTTCATGCCTAATTGTGAAAAAAATAGTTTTTATATCATAAATGATGCTAAAGTGATTGTTGCCGTATGGCAGCACTGGAACAAACGATGTACATAAAGTGATGGGAGATGTTTATATGTGTGTATTCAATGTTTTAGTTGTTAAGATTGAAATAATGTGAGAAAACAGACATTTTATCATGATTTTTTTATCTTGAACACAGTGTTTTATTGAATTTCTATCTTTCTGGGAAGGAAATAACTCATAAAGACACATGCAGATCATAGTGTTTGGCATTTCTTTATTTCCATTAATTCAATAAAATCACTTTGAGATCCTGATTACTAAGTCTCTTATACAAAGCACAGCACAGATAAAGTGAAATGTAGTGGTTGAGCAGGTACAGGACAACGAAATGAGACGAGACAAAGAGTGTTTTACCAAACAGGAACCTGGAAAAATAGACATTTAGGAGGTTTCATAATCTGTTACTGAGGTGAAACGGTGGAAAGTCTGAGAAGGATCAGCCACTCTTTGCCTGTTCTAGTCTCTCCAGCCTTTTATTGCATCCGGTTACAGCCGCTGTACTTGTCAATGTGACAATGAAGTCGAAAAATCCTCCTTGAAGCCTCGAAAAGCATGCAACAAAACCACGAGCTACCGATCTACCACGCATCCTCTAATTATTACGTCTAAAACCCAAATACAGCTGAACAAAACTGAGCCGACTACGCTGTCAAAATAAAGAGGGCGCTTTAAATATCATTTTAAGGAACACGGATATGTTTGAGACACGAGCGTGACTGTATTCTGATGTCGTTTATTCTCCAAAGCTGGTCGTGGAATTTGTAATTTATCTAAAATAGAAAAATAACTTACAAAAAAAAAAAAAAATGGTGGTTGATTCCTTTAAAACAACAGCACTGGAGGTCCTGGGGTTGCAAGGATAAGGCCAAAGAATGTGTGCATGTGCAGTTGTGTTCAATATAACAGCAGTTTGTATTAAAACGTGAGTAAAAACCAAAGTTTTTATTATTTTAAAAATCAAAATGTGAAGAAAAACGTGCCAACTGAAGAAAATGAAGAAAAACCAATAGTAGGTGTCTGGATTTCTCTTTATAAACTTTAATATTTACTGTATAAACTGAAGAATATTCAGGATTTATCATTCCTATGAATCATTAAAGTAATATTTAGCTGCTTCTGGCTCCTATAAACAGCTGTTTCAGCCTCATAATTCCTCTCAGAAACAGTGTTTGGGGTCGTATTTCCTCTTCAGCATAAGGCAAAATGACCTCTTCAAGTATTTAGATATACTATTATATTGAACACAGCTGTGTGTGTGTGTGTGTGTGTGTGTGTGTGTGTAGGTCTCAAAGGGAAGATGTGTTTAGGTGTCGCTGAGGTGTTGGGCTCTTTTTTTATTCTCCTATGTCGCTCGTCCGTCCTCATGCTGCATCTTTATGCCTCCAGCTCGAAGCCCATCCCGACCTTGTGTCCGCCGCCGTTAACGTTCTTCCCGTCAATCAGAGCTGAGAGAGTCAGCTTCACTCCTGCAGGGAAGAAATCAGAACATCCTGGAGAGACACTGTGGTGCAGGAACACACCTGGTTCTACTAATGAAGCCTCGCTATGGAGCTTCATTAGTAGAACCAGGTGTGTTCCTGCACCAGGACCAGGGTTGGAGACTCCTGGTCTGGTCCATGCCAAGTACCGTATGTTCTGGACTATAAGTGGCTCCAGAGTACAAGTCGCACCAGCCATAAAATGCATAATAAAGAAGGAAAAAACATATATAAGTCGCATTTTTGGGGGGAAATTTATGAAGCAGAGGTAATTAGGTGGCAATTGATTGTTTATCCAGTGGGTGGCGCTGAAGAAGAGTGAAGCGGGACTGGAAGGAATGTGTTGTTGTTGTCTATCGATAAAAAGTGAAACTCAACATCTGCGTTTGTGTCCTTTGTTTTGACAAGTTACCACAATTTATGTGATAAAATCCAACAGCAAGAACAGACGTGTCATTTAAACTAAAACTAGAGGCATCAACAGGCTGAACGGTGCTGACGTTACATGACACCACTGAGAACGTGTCTGGTATGTTAACACAACATATTAAGAGTTATTCCCATAACTACAGCATCAATAACATGCTAAGAAGTTCACCAAAACCATCCGTGTCACTAAAACCCAATGAAATCTTCATCCTCGGTGTCACTTTTCATCAACTCCTCTAACTCCGGAGGTAGAAGATGCGGCGCTTCCTCTTCTACGTCGATGACGTCATGTTTTACTGCTATGATTTTATGTTTGCTGACGTTTTTGTTCAGTTCTTCTCAGTTGTTGTTAAAAGTTACTGCTAATGTTGGAATTATCAACACAAGCCTAGAGCGCCCTCTGGAGGTTTAGTGTGAGAATAACATGTGAAATGATATACTGGTAATAATGTGTTGATCATTTCACACATAAGTCGCTGCAGAGTATAAGACGCACCCCCGGAGAAACTATAAAAAAAAAACGTGACTTATAGTCCAGAAAATACGGTAATATGTGCTAACAGGTGTGAACACTCACCTGGCCTGAGGGTTTGTGTGTATCCGACTCCAACGAGGCAGGCGTTGTTAACTTTGGTCTGAGAGGAGAAACATCAACAGGTGAGCTACTCATCAATACAGGATTTAAAGAAAAAACAAACAAAAAAAGAGCGTTTTTGTCATTAAAGAGGTAATAGCAATGAAATATATCGACTCTGGATGCACTGAAATTTAGCAAATATCAAATGTGGTGTGTCCAACCCATGGCCCGGGGGCCAAATCTGGGCCGCCACCTCATTTTCTGTGGCCCCTTAACTCATAAGAAGCCACTGTGACTCTGGTGTTGCTGCCCCTTTAAATGTTAAATGTGAATAATTCCTCATTTCCAGCTTTATCCTCAACTTAAACTGATGAAGGCCCTAAATAACGTGTCCTATATTACATTTAACCTGTTCCCACCACAATCCTTAATGAAACTGATGTAAAACAACTGTCACATCAGGCTTATTAACCTTAAAATAGTCATGAAAACCAAGAAAACCAAGAAAAATGTATAACTAGCAAAGTTATAACTGTGATATATGCAAATAAAAAGACTAAAAATGTGATATTAAGGACAAAAACAGCAAAAACTGTCACTGATGGTACCGTTGGACTCGTCACAGTCTCAGCTTTCATATGAGATGTCATTTGTTTGTGTAACATGAAGTATCAGAGCGCTAGCCATCAAAATGTGGCGAGTGGGTTGGCTTTATGATCGTATACCGATTTTCATATTTGTTAATTAATTAGCTTGGTGTTGGAGTTGTGTTTGGTGTGTGTAAATATGACTTATATGTGCTTGTAGTGGAGTTTCTCCTGTTTAATTTGATGTATAGCTTCACTATATTTGGACATGATTAGTGCAGCAATCTGAGGGGGACCCTGGAGTTTAACGGGTTAAATAAAGGTTAATTGAATAGAAATCCAGTCCTTACAGACAGAGACGCGTCCTTATCCAGTTGGTATTTGGCTCCGACTCCAAACCGTGTGTTGTTGCTTCCTGCCGTCCAGGCCAGGTGGACGGCCGTCTCCATCTTGCTGTTCACCTTCTGGTAGATGGAGCCGCCGAACTCGGTGCCGTCGTTTCTGAAACGCAGCAGGAAACGACCCAGAAGAATCAGAATGAGCTGCCGTCGGCGTTTTCTCGGCCTCTCTGAGGTTCTGTAACTCACACGTTGGTGTGCAGCTGGAAGTCCGCGGCCTTGTAGCCCAGAGCGAAGTTGTTCTGGGTCAGTTTGGACTTGGAGGTGTCGAAGGCCAGCTGGTAGCCGGCCAGCCAGCCCTCGTAGCCCAGCACGGCGGCGGCGTGGACGGTGGGTCCGGCCATGTCGAAGTCCAGGTCACAGCCGGCGTTGATGAACTCACGCTTGTAGCTGGTCTTCAGTTTGGCACTTTTCTTACTAGAGGGAAACGGACAGAGACAATATTTATATATTTAACTTTATAGCATGTATCTGATGTTTTATCTGAAAACTACTCATCAAAAAACTATTAGCACGATTATTATAATCAATACTGAAATCACAATCATTCAAACGATTATATTTTAGTTTCACAATTTATTTATTTATTATTATTTATTTATTTATTATTTATTCACCAGATTAATCCAGGTTTTTATTATTATTTTATATATATATATATTTTTTTTTTTTTTACAAAAATCATGATTTTGTTTGTTTTTTTGACACAAATTGTCAAATGGTGTAACCAAAATAAATTAAATAAAATAATTAATTTTAATTTTAAATATATAATCCACCTAGAATATAAAACTAATTTATATCATGTGTTTTTTTAATTTTTTAAAACCTTTTTAAGAGAGTTAAACTACCTGGTACCAACTTTTAAGGTTATAGGCACATATGTGTGTGTATATATATATATATATATATATATATATATATATATATATATATATATATATATATATATATAGTTTCTCTCAAAGGGACGATCATAAAGATCATATATTATTATTTAATATGTTATTATATTAGATAATTGTCTCTCCACTCATAATAGTGCTGGTGAAAATTTGTTAAGTTTTTTAAACATTATTTAAACATATGTTGATGCAAAAATATTGTTGTTAGCGTCTAATTATTATAAATGAAAACCATCACAGATATCTAGAGACTCATACCAGAATATGCTGATAACACTATTAACTATTTGATTGGTTGGAATCTATGGGTTTGTGTTGCTGTGTTAAATATTAAAGAATAGAAAGAACTAGAAAGTAATGACAGATGTACTTTAACAAAGGAAAATAAGGAACAATTTAAACTTTCCTGTTTTTAAACAACCTTCGTGGACGATTGAGGGGCCACAGAAAATGAGGTGGCGGCCCAGATTTGGCCCCCGGGCCTTGGGTTGGACACACCACATTTGATATTCACCCTTGGCCAAAATTTCAGTGCATCCAGAGTCAATATATTTCATTGTTATTATCTCTTTAATGACAAAAACACTCTTTTTTTGTTTGCTTTTTTTCTTTAAATCCTTAAAAAACTTGTCTTTAACCTGTATGAATGGCAATAAACTCTATTCTATATGATTTTGGAGCTTGTTCAATCACATATGAACAGAACTGTTCTCACCCGGTGTTGGGCACAAACGACGTGTCCAGACCCAGCTTCAACCCCTTCGCCAGCTACAAACAGACAGAAACACACATCATCAGCTGTTTTATATTCACAAAGCTGTTTCTAATGAATAATGATCCCGTTACCTGGTCCTCCATGGTGATCTCTGTGGTCAGGGTGTTGTCTGTGTTCCATTTCTGGGTGAAGTTGAGGCCCAGGTCACTGACTTTATACTTGGTCTCCAGGTGACCTCCTGACTTCCCCGTGTCGGTGTTGTTGGAGCCGGAGGTGGCGAACTCCTGGTGGGTGAAAGAAGGACAGAGAAATGATGGAGGGAGGGAGGTGGAGATGGAAAAGGATGGGAAGAGAAGCAGGAAGAGCCCAGCTACAGACACTAAAAACGCTGAGAAAGCATTTAACAGGTTTATATGGCTGGTTCTTTTCTTTTTAAGACAATCTACACCTTTATTAACTGAGAGGGAGAGGTTTGCTGTGACCAGTGTTGGAGTAACGCGTTAAAAAAGTAATAGATTACTGTAATGCATTGATTTTTGCTAATGTAAGGCATTACAGGGAAAATAAAGGTA
>CM060473.1:2654957-2937457 GCA_030544235.1 Lepturacanthus savala | reverse complement strand
TATAAATTGTATGTCCTTCAAAATAAAAGCCCCCTTTTCACACCTAACTGCACCCTTTTGGTTCCTGCTAATCTTAACCCTCATGGCATGAAATATTAGACATGGTAAAAATGTCTTTATTATGTAAAATGGTCTAAATAATAGATATATTTAAGAAAAAGTCGTTTCAATCTATGTAAGTCAATGGGACTCTAATCTGTTGTATATACTAGGGATTTTACATATTTGCATATTGTTGCCATATATTATATTAGAATATTAGAAAAATATAGGATATCCGGGCCATGTGACCTCATAAATTGCATGTCCTTCAAAATAAAAGCCTCCCTTTCATGCCTAATTGTAAAAAAATAGTTTTTTTTATCACAGCTTTTTAGAAAAAATAAGATAAAGTAATTGCAATAACGGGTTAATTTCATCAGATCTTGTTCCCGTCTGTGTTTTACCAGTAAAGCTCAGTTCAGTTTCAGTAGAGAAAGTGATGGTTTATTTAGAATCTGAGGTTTTTAATAAACCGATGAGTCAGGCCTGATTTCAGGAAGTTCACATCCTCTTCTCAGGAACCTCAAGACACTCAACATCCTCAAAATAAATGAAAGATGGCGCCTCAGCATTAATCTGGAAGTTGTGGAGTTAAGTTTAAGGTTATTTAATGTAATATTACTGTAAAACCAGGGCAGGAATTTCACAAGGGCCTTTAAAACTGACATTTTGCCCTTGAAAAAAAGCCACAGTGGCTCTTAATTTAGAAAAAAAAGAGACTTAATCAAAAGCTAAAGTGTGAAATCATCAATATTCAGATGCCACAGCAGTAAAGTATTCACAGCGCTTCACTTTTTCCACATTTCGTTATGTTACAGTTGTGATTTCTTAGCTTTATATTTGCAATAAATTTGCAAAAATCTAAAAAAAATAATACGCTGTCATTATGGGGTGTTGTGTGTAGAATGTGTCCTCTTAATTATTCTTGATTCACAGAGTAAAAAGAATGTGTATGACTTAAAAATGTACCATTAGGGGGTCTAACAACTATAGTATATTAACATTATGAGTATCAACGCTTGTGCATTGGAATTTTGTCCCATTGAAGGACCCGTAGTCTTCTCGGCCGGTAAATTACCAACAATAACAGACATGGAACAGACTCAGGAGGATGAGGCAAGTGCGTCTTCAGTCACTGAACGACAACTTTATTTACAACAAGAACAGAGACGGGACGATAAATAACAACAACAAGGAGTTCTCTGACCACCGCAGCAACTCCAGCCTGACCAAACATGTTGAGGCAAGTTAGATCCTGTGGGTTTTTGATTTCAGAGGTTGATACTGAAACCACAGATCCTCTTCTGGGGTTGAGGTGTTGTTCCTCTGACCTTTAACCTCTGGTAAACTATGTCATGTTCTCCTGACTTACCTGCTGTGTCAGCAGCAGATGTGGCCTCAGTGAAAGGCCTAAAGAAATATGCCTGTTGGCGTCTTGTTCTTCAATATGCCTGTAGGCGTCTTGTTCTTCAATATGCCTGTTGGCGTCTTGTTCTTCAATATGCCTGTTGGCGTCTTGTTCTTCATTTTGCCTGTTGGCGTCTTGTTCTTCATTTTGCCTGTTGGCGTCTTGTTCTTCAATATGCCTGTTGGCGTCTTGTTCTTCAATATGCCTGTTGGCGTCTTGTTCTTCATTTTGCCTGTTAGCGTCTTGTTCTTCATTTTGCCTGTTGGCGTCTTGTTCTTCATTTTGCCCGTTGGCGTCTTGTTCATTTTGCCTCATTTAGAGGCGTGATATACTTCTATTATTCATTTTTAATTGCTATATTGACCATAAGTGCCTATTTGAGACAGCCTTATTGTATTTATTTAACTGAATCTCTGTATTTGTTTTACATTTCTGATTAATGCACCTGGTCTAACTGGTTTAATGTGCTGGACCTTTACTTCTGGATTTAATTCATGAAGCACAGTTCACCAATAAAACATTGGATTTCAGATCTTCTCTTCTTACTGTATTCAATTGATTAGTCATCACTACAATTTATTAATATCCTAGAATTCAAATTCTTTGTCAGGAGACCTTTAGCAGATATATTCTAAAATCAAACATGATGGGATAGATAAAGGGTTAAGATGAAACTGGAATTGTTTCTTAACTATTTATTGCATGAAATATTATAATTCTGTGGCAAACACTGCTGTAAATGCATTCTGAAAATGTACTTTTAATTTAATAATCCTGATCTCTGCTACTTTTGAAATTAAAAAGCAAATGATTATGTTTAATTTATGGTTTTGCACCTAAAATGATGAAACTCCAGACCTGATGATGACCATTTTATTTATTTATAGCTTTTTTTTTTAACTAAAATAGTTGCTGTGGTAAACTCCGCCCCTGAGTATACATTACATAGCCTCAGCCATCTGGAGGAGGCCTGACTGATATACAGCTCCTCCTCCCCCTCCATCCTCTACATTAGCCATATTGATTGCCTGGCACCAATCCATTACCAAGCAGTGGAGGCTGTTAAACTAATGGAGGCGACTGGAAATATGCAGGAGAATTCATGTTTAAAAGACAGAGGAATCTCCTGCATGACTTTCTACTGTAATTTCAATATTAACAAATACATATAAGGCTGTGCATGTGAGGGAAATGCATGTATAACTAAAAAATGAAGAAATGCTATACAAGCAGTGGGAGAAGAGCTAACATCAGCAGCAGCAGCAGCAGGTTTGGTTAGTCAGCAACTACGAATGCTGCAAACTACAGCACTGCACCAGGCTTCAGACGTTCAGTCATCAGGGTCCCCTGAGTGTTTAGACAAGGTGACTATGCAGGAGAATATCCTGCATCCACCCATGATGTGAAGCTGTTTTAACGTGTTCCTGCTGCACTGTTCCCTGAAAACGTGACCCTCACCGTCACGTTTTATCTGCAAAGGTGTTTGCAGCCTCCATGTTGTTACTTAGGCATGTTTTTATTATTTAAATTGGCCTAAATAATAGATATATATTCAAGAAATATAAGAAAAAGACTGTAAACATAGTCTCAGGATAGTTTCATGCTTAGGTTGTTACACTAGGAATTTTACATATTATTTCCAGAATAAAAGACAATGAGACATTGATGCTCACATGTCAAATGTCCATGATATCCCTCATAAATTGTATGTCCTTCAAAATAAAAGCCCCCTTTTCACGCCTAACTGTAAATAACACAGCTTTTTGGGAAAAAATTTAGATAAAATAATCATCAATCCAGGGACCCTGATGATGCTGCATCTGTCTCTACACACACACACACACACACACACACACACACACACACACACACACGCACACACACGCACGCACACACACACACTCACCATGTCCCTTTGGTACGTGGTGCTGACATTTACCACATTGGCCTTTTTCTTTCTTTTCTTGCTGCACCACACTCCCCACTGAGATGTCCGCCATGTCTCTTCAGACGAGGGAGAAGTGGAAGGAGAAAACTTTGGAATAGTCCTGCACTGTTTGCTTTTTTTGTTTGTTTTTAGTAACCGTGCACACAAAAAACAGGCCTGTCTGCAGCGAATATTAGCATGAAACATGCACAGGGCCAAAATCCCATTTCATTGATAGAGGGAGACAAATTTTCAGGGAATAATTTCTATACCAGTGGTTCTCAAAGTGGGGTCTGGGGACCCCCAGGGGTCCTGCAGGAGGAGCCAGGGGTCCCCAGAAAAATGGAGAATAATTTATTTCCACTTTAATTCCACATTAACAGAATGTAGAACAATTTGCATAGAGGACTGCCATATATTAATAATAAATAAATTCATTTATTTAATTTAGTCAGATTTATTTCCTATTATTTGTGTATTTTTCCCTTTTTTTTACATTTTATATACTGGGGTGAAAATGAAATTAATTAATTAAATATAAATAAATTAACAAATAAAATACACATTTAGTACATTTATTTTATGACTGAATTAAATGGAAAAATTAAATAAATAATATATAATTTATTTATTTATTCTTGATTATGGCATATCCATAATTTGGCCTTGGATTTGCTACACTTTTTTAAAAATAAAACAGTTTATTTAAGGTTTCTTTAATAGTTTAAATTATTAAATTATGCAGCAGCATTGATCATCTATTGCATCATGTTATACTTACTATAGCATGTGTGCATAGGCAGCAGGACACATGTACTTTGTGCACATATGAACCAGATAAGGCCTGTATACAGAACCTGTGTGACTGACATGATGTGTTTTATCAGACAAACAGCACTGATTAGATGGAGCCTTGTTCATTCACCTCTTTACATGTCACCTATAGGTCAGAGGTCACAAACAAACCGGTTCAAAGAGCCGTCCTTTTTTTACTTTACCTGCATGTGCTGCAGGTTTTGGAGTCACATGCATGCTGTGCAACCACCAAACAGGGAAACATGGGGTAGCAGCAATTATTATTTCTACTCTATAACAAAAAACAGAAAGCACATTAATTTGATTGCTGTATTTAGGCATTTTCTATCTGCCTTTGCAGCAAGTTACAAGGGATTTTACATCTGTAAATGCACTTTTACAGTGATTTATTGCAGCCGAATGATCCGACATTCAGAGTAGATTCTGTCCTTGCGATCGCCATGTTTCCAACACACAAACACGTGTCCACACCTCATAATAAAGCAGATTGAGTGTCAAAGATTCCTGCCTGGTCCCTGCCTGTGTGTCAGCTGACCCACATTGTGCTGACTCTGCACAATTCCCCGTCTTTGTCAGACAACCCGTCTTTAACGCTCCGCGACCTCCGTCGGTCGCCATTTTTGACCCTTTCCCTCCGCTCGAGTCGCACTAAATTTAGCCCAGGTGAACCTGACACTACAACATGTGATTAGGGTTTCAACATGGGCTCCTGCTCCAGGTTCAGCCGATAAAAACTCCCTGTAGAAGTGAACGTCTCTGTCCTTTTTAATGCCTCCGTGCACCATATGTATAAAGGCTCCTGCATTCAAACCACTGCACACAGCTGTGACCGGATGACAGGCTCCACCAGGGTCAAAAGGTCAAAACGAAACCAATAAACAACAGGAACATGTGAGAGAGAAACCACCACACACACAACAAGATGGTGGATGACAATAAAACACAAGACAAAAGCATATTTGTGTTTCCATTTAAATGTAAATTACTCATACAGCTTTTTTTTCCTCCAGTGACATGATAAAAGACAACTTAGACTAAAGGTTTTAAGCAAAAACCCTCCCAGAAAGAGTAATTTTACTTAAATATTATAACTTTTAACTCTGACATGTTTATATCTATTTAATCATTCAAGTCTCTAGAATAATCCCCCAAAATAATTGTATACCTGGGATAAATAGATTTTTGTTTATGGGCAGATTTGTGCAAACAGCAACTATAACAGCCATTAAAATGCTATTATTTATGCAAAATGGAAAAAACTTTTATTAAAATCTGGGATTAAATGTGTTAATGGTCATGTTATCTGTGTTGTAATTAACTTTTAACACAATTTCAAGCCAGATATTCAAAACCTGGCACTAATAATAATGTACAACTGTTATATTCTATATTATAATAGTTAGAAATTGTAGTTTTGTGTATACTACTACTACTAGTAGTATAAAAGTTTGGGGCCAAACAGACAATTTAGTGTTTTTCCATGAAAAGTCAGACTTTTATTTACCACCACGAGTTGTTAAATTAATAGAAAATATAGTCAGGACATTGACAATATTAGAAATAATGATTTATATTTGAAATAATGGCTTGTAACATTAGAACACTGGAGTGATAGTTGCTGGAAATGGGCCTCTATACACCTATGTAGATATTGATGCACCAATAACCAAATAGAATAGACATTAGTCATATTATCAATATATAGAGTGTATTTATGATTAGTTTAAAGTTATATTCATTGAAAAAAACAGTGGTTTTCTTTCAAACATAAGGAAATTTCTAAGTGAGCCCAAACATTTGAATGGTAGTGTATACCATATACTGAACCCTATAAATATACATATATAAATTGAGTGAACAGGCAGTTTAACCAGCCCTCTGATAACATGAAACCAAGGCTAGTGAGTAACGGGAGGAATGTGCTAGTGTGAGATAAGGTCAAGGGCAGTCGAGTTACACCAAAGACGAGTTATATCCTGAATGTAAAGCAGACACGACGTCTACAAAGTCCTGATTTCAGATCTTTAAAGTAGCAGCCGCCATAGACCACGCTCTCCTATTAATATAGTAAGAGTTAAATAACCTCAGCGCTGCTTATTCCTCCCAAGCTGACCTTGATGTTTTATTTGTATAATGAATGTATTTACAGTGTACCGTAGGTCACGTCTGCTCTGTCTATAACACCTGAGCAGAGTGTGTAATTACATGGGAGGCCACAAAGATAACAGGCCATGTTATGCTGCTGTCCATGGACCTTGTTCTTTTACTTCTTGGTGACACGTCTAAACAATATTTCACATGCTCTCAGTCCCATATGAGTGTTCTTTGTATGTTTATTTTTATTTACCAGATGTCTCCACCTCTGATTTCCCATTGTCCTGCTTCCTATTGTGTTAGGACCCATTATAGACTTTAAATGCATAAAAGAACCACTTGCATAAAAGTGTTTTAAATCAATTATAAAATGCTCTTATTGAAAATAAGACTATAAAGCAATAATTATATATACCCCTCAGCAGGAATATATATATATATATATATATATCCTAACAAGGTAATTAAAATAAGATGGTTGATAGATAATGGTTTTAAGTTTATTTTACATCTGATTTAAGACACTGACCCGTTAACATAAGGGATGGAAACAGCAAATTAACACAAGACGAAGGATATCTGACTTTTTACAACATATAATCTGTATTTTTCAAGTATGTTTTATAGAGAATAACAACCTCCTCAAGGCCTATAGCTGTCAATGCAAATGCAATACATGTAAAACAGCAGACTGGTGGATTTAGAGGCAGTTTATAGTTGTGGATGGGATGTTTACCGGTGTAAACTAGGCCTGAACTGGCGTTAAAACCCTGTCACACCCGCTTGCTGCACTGGCCACCCCCTTCAATATGTGACTCACTGACAGTCCAGACCACCAGTCAAACAGCTGAGAAAAGACATGCTATTAACCCGACAGTAGATTACAACTTCCTGAAAGTACGCGGTTGTAGTTATTTCTTATTTCTTACCTTTATTTAAAGGGTCGGAGTGTGCAGACTTTCTTTTTGCAGCGGGGCACCGTGAAGGAGAAAGCAGACGAACGCACTGGGCACGCGCGAGTCAGAGGGGCGGGGCCAGAGCACGGTTGACATTGAGAAGAAACTTATTACGCAGTAAGTCGAAGAGTCATCCACCTAAAATGATTGATAGGCTCTATTCTTTTAAAAAAAAAATCAATCATACCCTTATCAATCATAAAAAACACAACACTTAATCTAAATCTAGGGTTTTTTAATATCCTGACGGGCTATTTGTTTTCTTCAGGATTGCGTGTTTTTTTAATAAATCGAGCGTTTATTTCTCGCACGTGTCTTAAAAAAATCAGTTTCTGCTCGACAGCGCCCCCACCTCTGGTTCACTGTGCAGCAGGTGAAACTCGGAATTACACCTCCGAAGCAGGATTTTTAAAGAAATCATAAGAGAAAAAAGATCATTTGTATTGAAAAAATACGCAATATTGAAGAAAACGAACTGTGGCTTTAAGACAAGCACTGTTTTTAATAGTTTTAAAATAAAATGGTGAACAAAAATTAAAGCTATTTTAAATATGTCCGGGGCGACTTAAAAAATCAAACCTGTTTAATTTAAATTATGAAGCATTGAAATGACAATAAAACGTGTTTGTTTTCTTCAAGATTGCGTGTTTTTCCAATAAATAACGCGTTTTATCTCGCACGTGTCTGTTTCTGCTCGACAGCGCCCCCACCTCTCGTTCACTATGCAGCAGGTGAAACTTGGAATTACACCCCCGAAACAGGATTGTGAGAGAAATCATAAGAGAAAAAAATATTTTTTATTGAAATAATACGTAATATTGAAGAAAACCGTAAGAACAAACAACAACGGTAGCTTTAAGATAAGCACCTGTTTAGCAGAAGGAAAAGGAGGTAAGGGGAAAAATCATGTATTTTATTGTTGTGTTTATTGTTCTTTTCTGTTTATTTATTGCTTCCTGTCTTCCTCTGCCCTTTTATTTAGCTATTTTTTTCTTTATTTTACTTTTAGTTTTAGTTATTTTCTTTGGAACATACATGTTCGAAATGTTCAAAAATAAAAAACGTCCTTTTTTGTGAATAAAACTCTTTCACCACTCGGGGGCGATGATAATTATTGAATGACCGCTAGCTGGTAAACATGGTGATATGTGTAATTATGCCCTGAAAGTAAACTGTCAGTTAAACGGCAATCTCGCGTTGTTTCATGTGTAATGTAATGAAATATACCGGCTCAGCAGAGTTAAACGATTAAACCCTTGTGTTTGAATTCAGTAGTTTTAGAATTTCTTAAATATTTGGGTCTGAAAACGGTGGCGTGAACGTTTAAAATCAGCCTGCGAGGCAAAACACAGGGAATTATAAACAGTAAAACAGAAATTCACCTGCTAGAATTTCCGAAAGACAACAATACGTTATCGTGGCCGCCATCTTGTGTCGGGGGACGCCGCCTCTTTACTGTAACGAGTCTATCAACGATTGTAACTCCATGAATTGCATGTGTATGTTAGAATGCCACTGTATTAGTTCACAATATCTAAATAAGGAATAAAGTTTGTTGTAAACAAATAAACCCTAAACTTAAAACTGTAAATGGTTATAATTTCATGTGTTGTCCAAAAGTGACAACGAAAGACGGAGAAAAGAAAAGGACGGTTTGAATGATCAGAGCCCCCGACACAAGATGGCGCTTTGGCCGTTTTGCATCTACGTATCCACTGTCAATTTAATTATACATGTTGTGTGTATAGGTGTGTGTTTGTGTATAAAAGTAAATTTAAAAAAGCAAACTTTCTATGTTTGTGTGTTAGTAATAAATCTTTTAAAAAAAAATCTACATTTTCTTCTATCTGGTCTAGTTCTATGTGCGGCGACATAGTTGCCATGGTGACGGATATTGAAACAAGCTTTGATCCGAGCGTCATCAGTCCGCGTGGACAAAATCCTGAACTGATAAACACCACGATATTAAAGGTATGGAAATTAAGATTTATTGCAATTAAACGGGTTGTATTTAACGTATTTGTGTTGTTTCTAGAAGATTCTACGTCGAATGAGCCTACCCTGGTTTACGTTCGCAAATTTACAACATTTTACGATAGCTGACGTTAAACGAGCAGCGTTAACTAACGAGTAGAGGTTTTATAAAGATATATAAGAATGACTGATTGTTTTATTTATTCATTAATGTGATATGAGTTCAACCTTCTAACTACTAAGTTTAAATTAGATCAACTGGACCGCTGCAGTCAGTACAAGCAGTCAGTCTGTGGATTTGGATTATTATATTAAATGATTAGTAATTCAATGATTAATCCCCTCCAGACATGTTTTAAGGTCTATATAAAATATACAGTTTTTTTAGAAAATGTGCAGAATTATGTGTCTAAGAAAAAAGTTAAACATAAAAATATATTTAAAAAAATGTTAAACTTCCAGAATATATGAATATGAAGAACAAGAAGAACGACATATTTTTGAGTGGAATAGGACTTTACCTTTAAGCTGAGTTCTGTCTTTTGGTTTTGTGTGTTTTTTCTGATTCTATATTTGTTGTTTAACAGCTTCCGATGTGTGAGGGGCCTTCATCGATATCTGGGCCGATCCCCCCAGATCCTTCTCTGTTTCCTCAGTTCTACAAACGACCTATTTCAGGTTAAATGCTGTAATGTTGTTATGTCATTTAAGCCTATGAGCCTTTAAATCTATCACTGTCGTTTTATACTTTAAATCAAAATATTACTTATACAGCTTTTTCTGTATTTTCTAATGGCACGATAGTAGACAAGTTTTAAGAAATTAAAATTAGGTTTCCAAGTGCTTTCACTCATATGACGTCATCAACTTGCTGCTCCTTCCTTCCAAGAACATGAACAAACCAGGAAGAGGTCATTTTATTTAGGTTAATATGATTTATTATACTATTTAATCATTCAAGTATCTAGAATAAACCCCCCGAAAAAGAATTTTGTACATGGGATAGACAGGTTTTTATTCATTGGAATATTTGTGCAAATGGAAACTATAAAATGCTATTTTCTGCAAAGAAAACACTACAAAATGGAAAAAGATATATACATAACATGATGTTTATTAACTAAACTGATATATTTATATGCATGAAACCTTTGAAAAAAAATCTATGCTTAAGTGGGTTAAAATGCTGATTTGTGGTCACATTTAAGTCAATCCGAATTTATAGATTACAAGTGTTTAATTTGTACTATAACCTAAATATTTAAAACTTTAAATCTTTCTCCACATTGATAAATTAGCCCTATACACATCACATCTAGAAATCAGAAAACAGGGGCCGTATACTTAAAGATTCTGAGAATTCTCCACCAAAATCTGCACCAAATACCAGACATTTGCAGTAGAATAGTCATTTGCCACATTAGTAATGTATAGAGTGGATTTATGATTAGTTTAAAGTTATCTTCATTGAAAAAACAGTGGTTTTCTTTCAAAAATAAGGACATTTCTAAGTGACCCCAAACTTTTGAACAGTAGTGAATCATATTTTAGGAACAGATTTCTAGTGTAACTCTCTTTGAGGCTGACATGATCTCATTTTCTTTCTTATTCCAGCTCGTGGTCGTTTAGAGGGAAACTATGATGGAACCCTGCTCTCAGGGCCACTGGCTCCAGATCCTGTGTTACACCCTGGCTGCTACAGCGCTCGGACCCCAGCACATCCCCCTCGCATCGGCCCTAACGCCACTCACATCCTGGAACGAGGACAGAGAGGGGTCGTGGGGGAACTGCTCAAACTGGAGGGCGTCTCTATCGTACCAGTTCCCAGACAAAGTAAGTGCGTTTGATTCTTTTCGGGTCTGTTTGTGCTGTTTGACGTTAAAGAAAGGATGAATTCTTACTGCTAGTTTCTCTATTTCTGACTGTGATATATCAGGTAAATTGGGGCCACCTTTTGGTAAATCACTTAGGACAATAACACAATACCAGATACAATACTGTTCAAAGGTTTGGGGTCATTTAGAATAGAATAGAAAGCCTTTATTGTCATTATACAAGGTACAATGAGATTTAAAGCTTCACCATGAAGTGCACACATAAATAAACATAGGAAAATACAATACAACTAATATAAAACCATACATAACATACATTAACTCTGCAGAACTTGAGTAAAGTCCTTATTTTTGAAAGAAAATCACTGCTTTTTACAATGCAGATGACTTTAAACTAATCATAAATCCACTCTATACATTACTAATGTGGTAAATGACTATTCTAGCTGCAAATGTCTGGTTTTTGGTGCATCAATATCTACATAGGTGTATAGAAACTATCACTCCAGTGTTCTAATGGTACATTAGATCATTGCATCAGAAAGTTAATGGATGATTGATCATGTTAGCACAGCTGAAAACAGTTCATATTAACCTTAAATGGCCCATTTTACCTGATATCAGCCTGGTTGTATGAATGCTTAATGAGAATGCTGAGTAATTCAGACGACCTTTGACCCTCGGCCCTCAGAACAGCGAGTACACGACTTCGGTAAAGAGAACGTCCGTCGACTCAGAGAAATCCAGAGACGCTGCAAAGAGCAGGAGGCTGAGAGAGCTCAGTCCGGTCCAGTCCCAGTCAAAGCTCTCTGGACCTCCTCCAAATACCAGCATGTCCCGTCCAGGGTGATGGCCCAGCTACAGGTAACGAGCAGGATTCTGAAGGAGGGAAGCCCTTGAGTTACGTACATGAGTTTTAATCCGAGTTTTAATGCGTCGTTCGTGCAGGTTTCTAACGCGACTGATAAACCACAGTGTCAGAACTTCCTGAGGGGTCACTCTAAGACCGGATCCATATCCTCAGCAAGACCACCCTCGAAGGCTTCTCCTGTAGATATGCAACGCTCCGCGTCATCCACCTCTATTCATGAGCAGGACCTGCAAGTAAGAAGAGACAATGAATGTGTACTTATTCATATAGTTACACAATTAACCCCTTGCATGGTGTTTCCATACAGCAACAATTACGTTATCTTAATTTTTCTAAAAAGCAGTGATACAAAATCTATGGTTTTAGAATTAGGTGTGAAAAGGGGGCTTTTATTTTGAAGGACATACAATTTATGAGGTCACATGACCAGGATATCCTGTTTACTTATGGACATTTGACATGTGAGCACCATTGTCTCACAACCAAAGGTTATTATTTATTCAGAATTTTGGAAAAAAAAATAACTCACTATCTAGGGTTAGTAAACTTTATTATTTTTTTATTATTATTATTATTTAATTAATTAAATTTTGATGCTATTTTTTCTAATATGCTAAAAAAAGATTTGGCATATGGCAACAATATGCAAATATAAAAAATTCTCAAGGCATACAACCAAATGTTGACTAGCATAGCATGAAACTATCCTGAAACTGTGTTTACAACTTTCTTTTTACTTATTTTTCATAAAAATATATCTATTTTAGGCCATTTTAAGTAATAAATGCACTCTTACTTGTCTAAGTAATATTTAATGTAATAGAGGGTTAAAAGTGTCATATATTGATTGTACCATTACTAAGAGACCAGTACATCCTGTCTTAAACAAATAACATGAACATACATCTGCATTATTTGTGATTATTCTCAGTTCTTTGTATTGTAATATGTGGACACAGTTACAGATTAAAGGCGAGCCCATAGACTTCATAAAGTACAACGCGCGTGCTGCAGGAAAGACGATTCGCCATCGGTCCCGGTCCCTCACCAACCTCAGCGATAAACCGGTGCCCAGCGCTGTGAAAGGAAAGGTGCCGCAGTAGTGAGTATATTACCTTTGGCCTGTTTGGGAGAAACCATAGGTGGAAATCCCGGGGTCACGTCCCCTGTGTCCCCCCCCCCAAAAAAAACTAAATAAATAAATAAATCTTTGCAAAAACAACTAAGTCATTTTTAATATTAAATATTAAAAGTTAAATAACACACAATTAAAGCGCTGCTAAATGTAAAACAATGCATTTCTTAATTGTTGAAAACTTATGCCCCCCCCTTATTCCTCGAAGTGGTTTCGTCCAGATGAGGTTTCTAACAAGTCTAACGGCTAATTTTGACAGTTAGCTAGTTGCTAACTACGTGGAAGAAACCAATCAAACTAATATGTAGAAGCCAGTAAGTCATTTATTACACCATTTGTTCAACTTTTGTCCAAAATCAGCCTCTTTTTTTTTTACCAGTCTGCTTGTTAATATCAGACCTAATGATCGTTAACGAGCTCTAACGATGTAAGTTACCATAGCAACAGCGACTAGAGGGAGGGAGGAGGGAACCGGAAGAAGAGTAGAGAGGAGATTTTACTAGTTTTTCCGCTCATTTGCCTTGTATATAAATATAAATAAATATGGAACATTGCTGTAACTACTATTATTACCTTTGATAATATTGTTTAAAACATGAGTGTTAGAGAGAAGACGATAGGACCATATTATTATGGTATTATAGGATTTTTATTGCATGTCCCATACATCAATGAAATGGCATTTTGTGTAGAATTTGTACATCCTTTCACTGCTGTTTTTCTTTTCTGTTCTCTCTCATTGATGCTTAAACACCCTCAGTCTCGTGGAAAGAAAGGACCAGTGGCGTAAAGAGGAGGAGGAGAGGAGGAGGAACGCTCCTGATCCTGCGACTCCAGCCGGTCACACACTGATGCCTGAGAGCGAACGGCAGGAAACACTGAAATCCCTCAAAGAGAGTACGAGTCTGCTGCTTTTTATCTGCACTGTTGTATTCAGAAAGTCTGTAAAATTGGCACATTTTGATTTAAGAGAAGATAAGATAAACCTTTATTTGTTCCACAGTGGAGAAATTGCATTTGCGGCAGCAGTAGACGGAGTAAAAACAGAGATTGCACACATCCTATATAAAATAAGTACAATATAATATAAGATAAATGTACTGTAATACACTATAATACAAGATAGATACCCCAGTGAGTAAAGTATATTATTGTACATGGATTACACATGTACAATTTGATTTATGATATAAAATGCAGTTTTCCCAATGCATCCAATTAAAATTATTATAAGGATTTTGGCTTTACTCAAGTTGTTAAACATGCTGCTATTATATTGAACACATCTATATGTACGATGAGTATTTAACTCACTAATACTGTATTTTTCCTCCACAGCCCACCGCTCCCTGGTGAAGGAGCTGCTTTCTCTGCCGCTAAAAGCCGACAGCTTGAGCGTTCGCTCACGTCGGACTCAACTCGATTGTCGGCTTTCTGAAATCGAGGAAGCCATTAAAATATTTTCCAGGGACAAAGTTTATATAAAGAATAATTCCTAACACGGGAGGAGGAACATGAGGAGATGATGCTGTACATAAACGCCACCTGCTGAATTCAGGTCTCTTGTCATTTTGGTGTAACATGATGTAAAATAACACTGAACCTAGAGCTTGTTGTGAGTAGAGCTGCAACAATGATTAGTGATAATTTTTAATAAATAGATGTCCAAATTCTCTGATAACTGTTTCTCAAATGTGAATATTTCCTAGTTTCTTTAGTCCTCACTAACATGAACTGAGTATATTTAATTGTGAACTGATTGGGACAAATTAAGACATGATGTTGAAAGAAAATAATAAACAGTGTTAGTAAAGTAGTGTCATAGAGTAAAATGGGAAAAATATTGTAAACTGAGAAATCGTTGTATAACTTTGAACATTGAAATTATTGATTTTCAGAACAAAAACATAATTTATTGGATTTATTTTTTTTTCTTTTGTGTAGAACTGCCTGTTGATTGTATTGTTATATACTTCTGTGAAACTTTTTATTATTATTATTTGACATAAAGAAATATACAATGCATGCAGTAAACTGTATACATAGAAATACTGGAGATCACCAAAAGTAATTTATTTGTTTAAAATAAAAAATTAAGTTTTGTTTTTCCTTTATCTTTATTGACATATAGAAACAACTGCAGGTTATTCTACCACATAAGGATTATATACTAAATATTCATCTTAAGACCTAAAATCTTACATTAATGAGGTTTACAGTTCATACAAATACTTACAAAATACCTTTTTACCTGTAAATATGCATTTATGAATAAATTAATAATTTATAGATGATAATTAGTTATCTTCTAGTGTGTCATAACAGTGCATGTTTCCAAAAATAATAAGATATTGTCATCAATATGACTACACACATTGCACAAAACATAATTAAAAGTAGAGAAAATCCAAGAAATATAATATTTAATATATATTAAATGTATTCTAATAGAAGATTGTCATTAATGAGTGGCAGCATAATATTAATCAGGGGACATATTAATTAAATCATGAATATTTTTCATGTTTGTTTTTATTCAACCGGAGCTGAATGGACGTCATTCATAATTTTAAAGGGTCTATGACGTAAGACGTACGATCTACGCCCCGCCCACTACGCTACGTCTTCGGTCATTGTTCGGCTTGAGCTAGCTAGCTAACGTGCTAGTGTGCTAAGACTAAAAAAGACTTTTTATCTTTGCATCCATGAATTAAAGACAGTTGGAAGTTTCCACAGACATTTAGGAATTAGTGAATTCAACAATGAGCAAGAGAAAAGCACCGCAGGAATCTCTCAATGAGGGAATAACAGACTTTCTTGTCGGTACGTGAAGAGTCAAATGATTGATATTAGCTAAAGATGTTAGCTAGCATTCCATCTTCGGTGATATTTTTGAATAAAAACAGTAACTATAAACAGCTTCTATTAATCACATTATAATCATTTTAACGTGTTCTTTCTCACATTTGCTGTTTGGTTTGGTTGGAGGTAAAAAATGTGATTTAAATGCCTCCAGCCTTCAGCTGAGTTTGGAGTTTAGAGGCAAATAAAAGACGAAGAAGAGGATATGAGATCAAATAAAAAGTCATGCGCTGTTTATTTCTGTTTCCAGAGCTGGCCAATTACGAGAAAAATGTCAACAGAGCAATACACAAGTACAATGCTTACAGGTAAGATTTAGACACTTTATACAAGGAGGGTGGAGTCATGACTGTTCTTACATCAACATATAGTGACAGATATAATGCTCAGGGTTTTTTCTAGCATTAAACGTCTTAAATGGATCTAAGTAAATGACTTTTTCATATTCAATAGTTGTAGTTGCATTCTTTTGCAAGGTTCCTGTTTTGTTTTTGTTATTTATTTACTATCCGCTTTAACTTTCTCCAAATTTTTGCACACATATGCTAATAATATTAGTCCAAAATTATGTGAAATTGCTTTTTTGTGAAAATCATAACCTCTTTTGGCACCAAATCCTCCATAAATCTAGGGAAAGCATTGATCCCATTTAATTATAATACATGCATACAAAACATATATGGGTACATCTCATTAATACAAAAGCTCTGCAATGAATTCCTGATTGAAACTGTTTTAGAAATCTGTTGTTTCAGCTTCATAGTGTAGTTTGACGATCTGTACTTTATTATATTTTGTCCATCTCATTTATATCAATGACAGATTATATATTAAACATCTATAAGGCAAGATAATTCAGTTTACTGTCAGAAAACTAAAGAAAATGTTCACATGTGAGAAATTGGAATCTTTACTATAACTCCAAATACTAATCAATTATCACAACAGTTGTCAACTAATTAATTAATAAAATAAATGGTGTTTAATCATTATTTCACCTTGTTATACCTGCATTTCTGCAGATTCTTTTTTATTCGTGCTATTAAATATTTTTTCTTGTACTTTATCACCAGGAAAGCAGCATCTACCATTTCCAAGTATCCTAACAAGATCAGAAATGGTGAAGAGGCAAAGAAACTGGTATGTGAATGTGTGTTGAATGCATAAAAGCAAAAACAGGCATAAATATAATTTATAATTGTGAAGCTCATGTTTAATAGTTGATATATAAGTCAGTATTATCATATTTTCATATTGAGTGGTTTCTTTGTTTTCTTGGTGTTTTTTGGCTTCAGTCTATTCACTCACCCTGAGATTATCATCATGTTTTATACTATATGGATTAATATCAAATATAAATGTTCTGCATCCGCAGGATGTTCTTTGACCTTTAAATGTCTGTGGCATGAACAAGATCATCCTCACACAAACACAGTGACTTTCCCTGAATAATGGGTGTTGACAAATAAAATATGATGTGTATGTTGATTTCCTACTGTACATGTAGTAAATCATCCTTCAGGTTTCTAAATTCATTTAAATGTCATGTTTTTCTTTACTACTGTGTATATTTTATAGTTGTACTGTAAAATTCCTTAGTGGTAGCCCTAATTAATTAGATTTTTACTGATTTTATATGATTATTGAAGTGTAATATTGCCTGGAAACTGTAAATGACTTCCATCACCGTTTGTCCTCTCTGTGTTGCTGCCAGCCTAAAAATCTCTGTCAACAGCGTATTACATAACCGTTGCAGATTCTAATGTTTTAACACCCTCGTGTTGGGTTTTCACATTTTTACAGGATGGTGTTGGAGCTAAAATAGCTGAAAAGATTGATGAGTTCCTCCAAACTGGCAAGCTACGGAAGCTGGAAAAGGTGAGTCTCCGGGTGGGAGTCTGATAATAATATTTGACAGTAAATGCAGAACATTTCTAACGCTGATGTGCTGCTTTCATGTTTTCCTTTAGATTCGAAATGATGACACCAGCTCTTCAATCAATTTCCTCACTAGAGTGACTGGGATCGGGTACGTTAAGTGTTGCTAATCTAAATAAAAACCTCTGTTTTATATGGACGCTCACAGCGAAATGCGTCATGAGTAATTAAAACAACCTGCAGGACCAATTCAGATTTCCACTTCAGAGGCTGGCACTAACGTCGGGAGCTTTATTTCAGCAGATTCTGTAATAAAAGCTCATCTGTCCTCTTAGGCCTGCTGCTGCCAGGAAGTTTTTTGAAGAGGGAGTGAAGACATTAGAAGGTTTGTTGAGCAAATTACTATTTTAATTTAACATAGATTTGATGCTGTGATGTGATTATGTGAGATTTTTATGACCCAATGTTGTTTTTTGTTGTGTTTTTAGATTTGAAAAAAATTGAACACAAGCTAAACCATCACCAGCAGATTGGACTCAAGTGAGTTTGGCTTAAATGCATCAAAACTATTATTATTTATTCTCTTTTGCTGCATTTAACGGATCATTTTACTGCCTTCAGGTATTTTGAGGAATTTGAGAAAAGGATCCCACGAGCTGAAATGGAAAAAATGGAGGTGATAAAACATTTTTACTATCAAATTAGATTTATAGTCTGAATTTTCTCACACTGTTTATCCATCGTTTAGACTCTTATCATCGGGGAGCTGGAGCAGATCGACACAGACTACATCGGAACAATCTGTGGAAGCTACAGGAGAGGTGCAGCTTCATCGAGACGCATTTTCGGTCCATGATAGCGGTTCAACCTCTGGTGATCCTCATATTTATTTCATATTTTTATCATTTCCAGGCGCAGCGTCGAGTGGTGATATTGATATTTTGCTGACGCACCCAAACTTCACCTCTGAGACTGAGAAACAAGTACGACTCTTCTCTTCATGAATTTGCGATTCTAATTTCTTTCTATTTTGAATAAATTCCACTGCATTCATCTTTTTCTTCTTCTCCAGCCCAAGCTCCTCCATGCTGTGGTGGATCATCTGGAGTCCATCGGCTTTGTGACTGATACTCTGTCTAAAGGAGACACCAAATTCATGGTGAGGCTGCTTCTTGTTCTGCTGCGTGTATGTGACGCTGTAACACAGTTCATTCAGTAACTGTACGTGTGCTGCATCTGGTTTTTTCTCAGGGAGTCTGTCAACTGCAGCAGGATGATGAAGACGAGGAGGAATACCTTCACAGGCGTATTGATATTAGGTTTATAATGCTTTTATCATTTGTAACGCAAGCATTCAGCTCATATTATTTGGCAGAGAAACATGTGAAAGGATTCATTTTGTTGCTAAAGAAGATATACTGTAAAATACCAAATATACACCAGGCCTCCTTTAAATGCTGGGAGCAGGCAAAAGAAGACATGACCAGTGACACCATAGATATACACAGTAAAGTCTAGATGTCTTACAGCACAGACTCAAACGTCGTTAACGTCGGCCATCTTGCCACAGGGAAACAGTCTGGATTTACACACGCTTTGGTTTCTTATAAATGTTATCAACACGGCGATAATTATATAACAATATAATATATATACTTAAAAAAATAACTACATGTCTGATGTTTATAACAAACCAAACTGTTTGAAACTCGGTTGAAAATTGAGCAAGTTGTGGTCATTTAAAAAGAACACGGACCATTAAAACACATTGTTATGGGTGAGCGAGCACCCTGTAGTAAGATGGCCGCCATTGCAGACGTTTGACTCCATTGGCTGTCAGCGTGGATGAGACATCTAGACTTATATCTATGACTGATGTAATAAAATTATAATAAAAACATTTTTTACCATGTCTAGGTTATATTTCATGTAATAGAGGATTAATCACTCGTCCAAAACTTGCTCCTGGTCTAAAATAAACACCTCGGCTGTTATTTAGTATTTTTCATTATGTTTTGTAATGGGATCAAATACAGTTTTCTTTCTTCTGTATAGACCCTCCTGCTCTTTAACATTCCTTTGTTCATGGCCTCAAGGTTAATTCCCAAAGACCAGTACTACTGCGGCGTGTTGTACTTCACTGGAAGTGATATCTTCAACAAAAACATGAGAACTCACGCTCTGGAGAAGGGCTTCACCCTGAACGAGTACACCATACGACCACTAGGGGTCACCGGTGAGCCTCAAGTCAAATATATAAACTTTCTAAACTATTCTCATGTGACTTCTACCATCACATCAGTGCTATTTGTCTTTTAATATCGTTATTTTTGCATGTTTCTGTAGGTATAGCAGGCGAGCCGCTGCTGGTGGACAGTGAGAGAGACATCTTTGAGTACATCCAGTACAGATACCGGGAGCCAAAGGACCGCAGCGAGTGAATAAATGACAGCTTCTAGTCGCATTTGTATTTCAAACAAGACCTGAAGCATGTTTACAAGTGTTTATACTTGTGTGGCACTCATTAATATTCTGTTCAGCAGCGTTTGCCAACAACTAGAACTCTACTTCTTTCTGTTTTTAAGTTAAACTGTGACATTTTAAACATGAAAACACAACACAAGAGATCATCTCTGGTTCAGTTTTTTACATTGACTTCGGAGCTTATTTAAAAAAACAAACCTTCAAAGGTTTTTACAATCATGTCCAACCAGTCACTACTTACTAATACTAAAAAGGATTATGACGTAGTTTTCCTGCAGTCTACAGACAAGAAATCTTGATGTGGTCTGGCTTCTGTTACAGTCACTCCCATCATGTTTGTTGCCAATATTTTTGCTGTAAACTTGTTTTTTTCTTAAACAGTTTGGCTCCATGATGCAAAGGGATGCGACTCTATAGCTGTAACACATGTTGACAACACAGTAAAATAAAAGTTTTTATCCTTCACTGTGTAAAATTGGGGCAAATTGATGAATTAATGGGTGTAATTGTTAAAAGACTTGACCATCTCTCTCTTTTTGGCTTATTTTACGGTTAGGACAAAATACTTTGGAGACAAATAAGAAAAACATTTGCATGTGAATATGACTGTTAAAGCTATCATGTTTGGTTGTGTGAAAATGATTGTGTGTGTTTGTTAGCTTAGAAAATGATCTTCAGGGAAAGTGTGAGCAGCAGTAGATAGAATTACAATGTCAGGTTACTGTGATATGATACAGTAGATCCTGGTGATACAATCTGTAACACAAGACTTGAAGATTAGGTTTAGGGGCTTCATACAGTTATGAATGTGCATGGTTGCGAATAAAGAATTTTAATAATATGTGTTAATATTTCTTATTGTCCTGCTCCATGATGACAAATTACTAATGTTTTTTTTTAGTTTTAAAATGGTCCTTAGCAATGTACAGTATATTATTGTTTTTACAGTCAAGCATTCAATTTGGAAACAATTTCCAATATTATTGATTGAACTGGTGTTAACTTCACCAGATTATAATTTCCTAATATCTAATAATACCAATGACTGGGAAAAATGCAGATAAATCCATATTAGTAGGCAAATTAACAAGCATAATCATAGTGTGGAAATAACCGAATTAGTGTCATGGCCACAATGTCTTATTTTTCTTTATTCCATGTTATAACACCATATGAAAGTTTCTTCACTCTTTCTTATTATAAAGACACGGAGTAGGCTACTTACTATATGAAATCCTTCTAAAAAAAGGGATCATTCACTTTAAATACAGGTATAAACAAAATCCAGGGAGGAGCCAGAACACAGACCAGTTTTTCTTGGTACATCATCAATATAAATATGTATAACTGTATTAATTAACTGTTTTATTCTAGCAGACATCTGTGTTACTGTGGAATTGTATTGTTTTATATCATAACTGTTATATCATTAATATTATCAATATAAATATTACATTAATATTATTTGTACTAATAATATTGTAATTATGACAATTATATCACTATTATTTGCATATTGATATGAGTGATAGAGAGGTAGGATGTAACGAGTCTACACTTCTTCCTACTATTTTTTTGAATGTGTAAATTAGTGTTAAATGATTGTATTTTACTTTTTTTTTTAACCTTTTTTATTTTTTTGTTGATGTTTTATTTTTGTTTTACATGTTCAAAACAAACTAAAACTAAATAAAATAAAAATAATTTAGTTTTTTGTAACTTTTACGTTATTAACATTTACAAAAAATAGTAAATGTTTGATGGGAAAATATAATATAAAACGTATTATCTATCACCAAATAGAACAGAATTGTGTTAATTAACTGTTTTATTCGGTGTTACTGTGGAATTGTGATTATTATATATTAACTATTATTTAACCATGAATATTATAAATAAAAATAAGTATTAATATTATTATTAGGATAGAGGGGTAGGATTTAATATGCGACACTCAATGTGTAAATTGGTGATATATGATTGTAATATTTTCCTTTTTCTTAACCAAAAAAAAAATATTTTTTTACTTTTACTTTAGTTTTGTATACATTTTACATAATATAATTTATATAAACAAATATAGAATAAAATGCGCTATCCCCAAAGAAGCATGGGCAAACCGAGTTATTTACAACGGTTGCCCCGGCAACGGTAGTGTCGCAAGGCATGATGGTCTGAAATAAAATGCTGGGAGAAACACTGGGAAGATAGGCCCTTATCAGCCAATCAGATCTCCGTGTACGCTTATACCAACCAATAGGAAGCCGTCGAGGCAGCAGTCTCTAACCACCACACACCCACATTAGTTTTGTGTCAACCAGTTCGCGGGAGTTGTCACTACAGGAGAGGTCGTCTCTGAAAAAAACAAGACTAGTAGGTACAATTAATCATTTCATTTTATAATAATATATTTATTTCATATTAAATGTTGAAAATATATATTATTCCTGCCTCCGGTCAGACGGTGTTTTCCTTTCTAAGGGGATGAATGGACAGATAGTTTCCATTGTGCAGACTCACATTTTGCCGGATTTCAGTTATTAATCTTAACCGTAAACAGGCGGGAGTGAAAAATAAGTTGCGAAAAAATAATTTATCGTTATTACTTATGTCTTTAGGGTCTAAGAAACATATTTCAATGATGATCAACATGTTTATGTTCAATTTAATGAAGATAAATTAGACATCGTTCTATTCTTTTTGCCCATTTACATTACAAAACAGCATTATAATGCTATTTTCATGCCAAAATTGTCATCCCCTGGTTGTAAATACTAGTAAAACCACTGTAGAGTCAACTACTTTAGTTGTAAAATAGTGTGCATAATACTATGTGGTACTGCAGTAATTCTAGTTTGTACCAACATTTTGAATAATGCACATTTCTACCTGTAATACTAAGATTTAAAAGCTGCTTAAATAACACTACACACACAGTTAGAGCATGTTTTCTTCATCATAATGTTTAGACCAATGTCCCTGTTAAATTAAGGAAATTATATTGTTATTTCATTGCAATAATCTACACGTGCAATAATCTAATGTAGTGTATCTGTCATGTATATATTGTGCATCTATCCTATATTATATTTGTATGTATACTATATATATATATATATATATATATATATATATGTGTGTGCAATATTTTCTTTTCTTGCATGTCACTTCTTGTCTTATCTTATTTCATTTATAATAAATATGACTAATATATGATAACATTCATGCCAAAGAAGCAGGTTCTCCACCACTAGAAGCCATGATTTTTTTCTGATCATGTTGACGAAACAATACAAGATAAAATGAATTAAATCAGGTTATATCCACATGTTAATACTAGACAAGACTTGGTAAATGCCAACTGGATTTGTGAAAACCTCCTACAGGACATAAAGAGAGTGTATCTCCTGTCATTTTATACTTAAAATAAAAATTCTCATATAAAAATTTAAGTTTCCAAGTGGTTCCTCCTGACAACATGAAAACAAACCAACCCCAGATGATTATGATTTTCCAGCCCTGACATGTATACATCTATATAATCATTCAAGTCCCCCCCGAAATAAAGACTTTTGTACATGGGATGAATAGATTTTTGTTTATAGGCATCTCCTGGTGCCTGATTAAGGGTTAAATGTCTCTTGTATCCATAGAAACTACGCAGAGCGTGTATTATCCAGTGATGGAAGTTGTTATGTAACACAAGTAGAAATGGCTAGTTCAAATATTATGTGTCACTTATTATATAATGATAACTAAGTCACTAACTAGCTGCTTTTTTCCCTCTCTCTCCCTTTTCTGATTGGTGAGACGCTCTATACATTTACATCGTGTGCCAATGCGCTTGTGGAGATGATGATGATGAGGATGATGATGAAGCCTCTCACTGCTGTGTTTTTGGTTTCCCAGGGCAACCATGTCTGACAGAAAGGCAGTGATCAAGAACGCCGACATGTCGGAGGACATGCAGCAGGACGCCGTGGAGTGTGCCACTCAGGCCCTGGAGAAGTACAACATAGAAAAAGACATAGCTGCATACATCAAGAAGGTAAAACATAAAATACACTCCTGGCACATCAAACTTTCCCGCTGTGACGCAAACGTGTTGGATTCGGAGGGTTTTGGGCTGTTTTTACACTGCAGTGATGTATAATGTGAGGCTATTGTTGCTCTTTCCTGAGGAAATCTGTCCTGGAAGTGAATGTCCTGCAGAGGCCACAAGTCTACATCCCTATAGTCACTAAAGTTAATTATTCTATTTATTTATAGGGTATATAGATGTAAGTTTATGAATCAAAAAGCAGGTGCAAATCAACATGTCTGTCACTTGTTACAGCAGACAATGAATATAGGCACTTATATGCATATAACAAAAAATAATGATCACTCCATCCACTTTCATAATGTGCAATTATGCATATATATATATACACACACACACACATATATTATTTATATATATTGTGTCATTAGGGCAGTTTAACACATTTATAGGCCTAGTTAAAAAGCAGTGTACGTTTCACACTGACTGATCATAGAAAGAATCTGCCTTGTGACAAGGATTCAATGCAGTTTTATGTACATAAAAATATGATTTTTTGATTATTTTTGTCATTTCTTTTAGCAGTGGTGCTGTCCTTTTAAGCCATAGATAATTTGACATTGTTAAAGGTGTTATATATAGCACACATTAACATATTTGAAGCCATGTCTTCTTATTTTTGGGGTAAATTAAACTCAAGATTTCTCCTGTTCCTGTTGGACGAATAAAAAATATTATATATATATATATATACATATATATATATATATACACGTGCACACGTTCAAACCACCAGAGAAATGAATATTTCTGTATGCACTCAGCAAGTAAATAAGAGAATATAACACACCTACATATTTCATAACCCTTAACCGTCTTCATATACGTGCTATTTCAAGTTAAAACATTACATATAATAAAAAATAAAAGGTTAAATCATAGCTTGTGCAACCTTGAGTATAGTCACTAAAGTTTATACATATTTGGCAAATTTTATATATATATATATATATATTGTACCTAGAAGACTGTCATCACAATTAAATGTGTTCATTCCTCTTTTACAGCACAAGATGCTGTAAAATGTCTTTTAACAAAAAGACTAAATACTCTGCAACATTAGTGAGAATGCTGCAGGTATTTGGGGTTCAATGTTTAGAGATTTCATTTAATATTTAATATAAACAGAGAAGAACTATCGTCCATCTGTCAAGTAAAAGCGAACGTTGTTCATTTCAGCCACAATAGATGTGGTTTACAGCCTGTAGACCATGAATGATGGGATGCTCTTTAAATGCAGAACATTCTTTTTGGTCACCATTCATCCGCATATTTATTTTTTCCTCCCACAGGAGTTCGATAAGAAATACAACCCCACCTGGCACTGCATCGTTGGGAGGAACTTTGGCAGCTACGTGACTCACGAGACCAAACATTTCATCTACTTCTACTTGGGTCAGGTGGCCATTCTGCTGTTTAAGTCCGGCTGAGAAAATAAAAGGCATTTTTCTCTATACCAGCTGACCATATACACAGTACTGACTGACTCGACTAAGGCACTTATCATTCCTTGGCAAGGGGCCGCTGCCTTTTTCTGTGCTGCTTTCCTACTATGTTCTGTTTTTGAGGATGAAAAAAAAAAAGTGGCCATGTAATAAGAGATCAAACACTTGTATTTATTTTTGTCTTGTTACGTTAGACATGTCATTTTTTTAATTAAAAGTGTTGCTGTCAAGCTGTGTGGGTCCATCGTTCTGGTCATTTCTTTATGCAGCAGTTTGGTTTTTGTGGTATTGATAATTATGTAAATACGTGATGAAATCACACGTCTGCAGAGTCAACATTACTCAGCCGTTATTTCTTCAGTCAATCACTGAAAGTGAGAAACTGGCACATCGGAGTAACTCGATCGCTGGAGGTCACTTCGTTCAATAAAATCCAAATTGCTGAGCCAGTTCCTGAAAGAACTTTCAGAACAGAATTCACCTTGAACTTGTTCTGAAGGGTTTTCTGGTCTGGATTTGTCTGGTGCCAAGTTTCCCCCACAATTCTACATGGATGCACTTTTTGAGTGGCAAGAAAATGACAAATCAGTAGAAGTGAAGACACGTGAGGGTTTTAGACGTTGGTACTGTTTATTACAACACATTTAGAAAACCAGCTTGTGTGGGTAGACACCGTTGGACAGGCAGAAGGAGGAGCGCAGGTATCCTTTCATCTGAGGAACTTTCTTGATGAGGGGCAGGAGCTGAGCATCCACAGCTTTCTGGTCCTCCTTCCTCTGTTCTGTCAGCTGGTACTTCTATAATATAGAAAGGCAAAACCAGTGAGTTTGCTATAAATCCCTGTGTGTTCTTAAACGATGGAATACCCGAGTTAGCGTACCTCCTTCTCTGTGTCAAAGATCTCTCCCTCCTGGTGACGGGGCCTCCTCAGCTTCTTCTTCTTGAAGTAGGCGTCGTTGAGGGTTTTGGGGACCTTCATGCCAGAGATGTCGATTTTGGTGTTGGTGGCGATGACGAACTTCTGGTGAGCTCTGCGCAGAGGGACTCTGTTCAAGGCCAGAGGGCCTGTGTGCCAATAGAATGAGGAAAAAACAAATTGTTAGACTTTCTTAGTGCCTGATTTATAATAGACAACGCTTAAAATAGTCGTGCTCACCAGTGACAAGCAGGAGACCACTTGACAGCTGCTTGAGGAACACCACACGCTGGAAAATAAAAGAAAATGCATCAAGAAGAGGATCAATTTCAGCTTAAACCCAATATGTTAACCCATTAAAACCTATGAGCTTTTAAGGCTATGACTGTCATTTTATAGTTATAATAAAATATCTAAATGTTACTCAGATTTTTATTTCCTGACATGGTAGACGACTAAAAAGGTTTTAAGCAAATCATTTTTCAAGGATTCAAGGACAGTATTGTCATTCAGCACAGGCAGCCCAATGTTCCAATATTAAAAAAGGATATAAAATTTATTAAAGACAAAAATAAGCATTTATGGACAGAGTATCTACAATAATATGGTGTCCAATGTGCAAAACGGATGCATTGTGTGCAACAGTTTCCAATTTTTGTGCTTCATTTTATTTAAATATTATGCCTTTTCAACCCTGACATGTATAAATCTATTTAATCATTCAAGTCTTCAGAATAATCCCCTAAAAAGGAATTTTGTACATGGGATAAAGAGGCAGCAAGCAACTATAACAGCCATTAAAATGCTATTTTTTCTGCAAAGAAAATATAATAAAATTTGATTGTTAGTGACTCAACTGATCTAATTATAATGCATGAAATCTTTGAAAATAAAAAAATCAGGGCTTAAATGGGTTAAGTCCCATGTGTCGGTTTGATAAGACAATTTAACAGGTACAATTCACACATTTAAACGAGGAGGGAAAATACATCTAATTGACACACTCCATTTAAAAACCAAGGCTCCGACTGTCGGGTTTATTACTGAAACATTATTTAGGTCAGCTACTGCTGAAGTGTGTGTGTGTTCCACGCTTCCATAACTTGCCCATGTAGCGTGTTTGAGTGGGAGGGAGGGACAATATCTGCTGTAACAGGGATGTGTGATTATAGTGATGTGTCCAAACGCTTATTAAACACATTAACATGGACAGGGATGCAGCACTATGGCTGGTTTCAGATGGAAAAGATGTAAACATATAGTCATTGTGTTGCCAGGGAACGTTCCTTTGATTACAGGGCAAATTATTGAAGTTATAATAAATTTAAAGTGCAGTCCTTTAGGCTTGAGACAATATATGAATATGTATAAATATGAATAAAACAGAAAATGTTCTTTAATTGTACTTTGCTTCAGTTATTTCGGGTTTGTTCCAGATGTGGACAGACCAAAGAAAAACATCACAATATTTAAAAATATTACTCTTCTATATTAGACTTGAAGTTATAATTAACTTCAAGTGAAGTGCAGTCCTTTAAGCTTGGAACAATATATGAATATGTATAAATAATGTGAATAAAATCAGAATATTGTCTAGAAGTTGCAATATTTCTAAATATTGAAAACTGCTCCAAGCCTCTGTTCCATTATATTAAGTTATTGTGGGTTTAATTGGAGGTTCACCTATCAAGCAGTAACTCAGCACTGGTGCTATGCTAATTAGCCGTTTATGACATGCTGCAACAAGCAATTAATTTAAACTGTTGACTCACGTCTGAAGTGTTTTGACTTATAATTTAATGTCATATCTGCCAGAGAAAGGACATCTCTACTAGTGATGAGACAGGAAATTAATGTGTTGAAATCTGTATTTATGTATGTTTCACCTGGATGAGATTCTGTGTGAAGCCAAGAGACAGATGCCCTTTGACTCTTTAGGCCAAACCATTTTCACAAATTCAATTGAAATCCTTGGACATTTCAAGATTATGGATGTGTACGGTGTTGTACAGAGTATTATTGTCTGAAACCATGAAAGCTTTACCTAGACTAAAACCTACAGTAATTTTGCCAGTGCTAATGCAAATAAAAGGTTTCTGCTAATCAGCAAGTACAGGAATCCCTACATGAAAGTGTAAGAGGTTCTCACCTTTCCACGGTGGCGACCAGTGAGCAGAATGAGGACAGTTCCCGGGCTGATGGTGGAACGCAGCTTCCTCTTGTGCTGGCTGAAGGGTTTCTTGCCGTGGCTTTTCAGTTTACGAGGGACGTCCTCTGTGGGGTAGTAGCGGGGCTGAGGACAGATTCAAAAACATAGGTTAGGACATACAGGAATGTTATACAAGAACAGCTCACTGGAGAAAACAGCCTGGAATTAGACCCGAGTTAGTCAGATTCATACTGAATACAAATATTTTTTAAATGTGGTTTCAATATAAGTGATTGGGAGCTAAAATCTAGTGTCCACTGTCATTTTTGCACAGATTTTGTCCCCGATCACTTATATTTTGAATCAGATCTACTAATGATCAGTGTCCTTTATTCAGATCTCCAATAACTTCCACTGCAGCGCTTTGTAATCTTCCTGGAATCCACAAAATCATACAAACACCTACAAATATTAACTGAAATCACTCAAGACAAAGGATTAAATGAAGAAAATCTCAGATAAATGTATAGAGGTTTTAAAATGGACAATAGAAATCTCATTGAGTGTTTTTTTTTTTAGGAATTTGCTTCCGATTTGTGTTCAATAGTTCAGTGCTAACCTGCAGTTTGATGATGGAAATTATTCTAAGGATAGGGCCGGTATCATGTCTATGGTTGAATTTAAAGCAAATATGAAGAATGGATGTTGATTTAGCCTAAATGATCAGCCATGACAGGTAATGGTGCTTCTTTGTGATATTAGTTTCAAAGTGAAAAGCAAGTCTTGCAGCTCCATTTGAGGCAGGTATGTTTTTATATCCATGTTTACAACACAGTACCACACAACCATACAGTACCATAGATCTGCAAGAACAATTGATAGTGTTACACTTGCATTTACACATACCAATACAAAAAGTCTCATCACTCACCATCTTGCGCAGCTTTACAACACGAGTGCCTCCATTCTTGTCTCCACCAACAGTCTTGACCGTGGTGGCCTGGGCCTTCGCCTTAACCTTTTTCTCAACCTGCAACAGGTGCAGAGGATTAACATCAAAATAAGATGTAATGTACAGGTATTATGTGTATATGGGTGTCATCAGCTCTATTAAGTGTTCAGCCCTCACCTTGGTCTCGGCGGTCTTGGTCTTTCTCTTGTACATGGCCCTGCGGGCGTACATAGCAGACCGGGAGTAGCGGCCGATGCCCCGGGCCAGAACCGGGTTCCGGCTCCCGTGCTTCTTCTTGGCAGACTTTTTGTCTCCCTCTGCCATCTAATAGAAAAAACAAGGTAAAACAGGGGTTAGTCATTGTTAATCAGTGTGTGAAATACATGTGACAATTGCAGGGGTACTTTCAATACATAAGAATTCATCAGCCAATCGATCCAAGTAGTTATATATTAACCAACATGATTAATTTGTTTTTAAAGATTCGGTTCTGTGATAAAGAAAAAAAAATACTTATTTGTAGACTGTGTGAATAATTTTGTGAAGTAGAAGTGCATTCAAAGTCCTAAAAAATATAGTTGCATAAAAAGAAACCATTATGTCATGATTTTTCAGGGTGTCCTAACCATCAATTAATTAATTATATTTCACAAACAGACTCTAAATATTCTAACAGGTAGTGTTAGATTATCAGAACTGCCATCTCTACTATCACCTTTAGTAGACCAGTAGTTATCAATGACAACTGAATAAAGCAACAGCAATAACACGCTTTCTGGTCAACTAACGTATAAAAAACATTTATATCTGCAGAAAACACAAATACACTTTAGCATCTATGGAAACAGCTGATATTCGCTTCTCTATTCCACAAGAGGCATGACATGTATCGTTAGCTAGCATTTAGCAACATAGCATTGTTTAATAACTTAACATGCCAGTTAGCCACTCGTATCCCAAACTGAAACGTATCTTGATTTAATTGAAAACGTTAACTACATGACAGAACCTTACGGCTAAACATCGGGAAACTTGAAGTAAGAATAGCACGTTTCTATTAGCCGCGGAGCTAACACGAAGGCTAACCCGGCGGCCTACGGCTAGCGATACACCAAACTATTATTATATAGAGACATGGCAGACACATCACGGAAATAATTACAGCTAATGCATCGTCCAGATACTTAGATTCACCTCCTGATAGTTGAAGACTGTATTTTTTATTAAATAACGCAGATGAACACAGATTTTGTTCTCACAGTATCACGAAGGCAAGGCAGTCTTACCTTTGCTATGAAAAAAAGACCGACATCCGGGGAAGTGACGTATATATGGACGTTGCACGATGACGTTGACGTAAGTAGCGTCGGGTTTAACGGATATGATGGTATTTGTAGTTTTAAAGCGATTTCGCCCGTGTGGTCGTTTTCAAATCTGAAATACAATAAATGTTGCGCTTGTTTTAACGACTTGTACTCTGACGTTTTGGATTAACATTTATTTTTTAAATTAGTGTTTATTTTAGTTGACAAATTCATTAATTTGAGTTAGTTAATTAGTTTTTATGTGGCTAAAGTACAAGCTAGCCATATATTGTTGATTGTACAGTATAAAGACCCTTGGAATTGTAGGGAAATTACTAATATGAGTAAAAGAGAGAGAGAGAACTTAGGTTATTATTATTAATATATATATAAAAAAAACACATTTCCTGAATAAATGTAGGTCATAATACATATGATCTAAAGCATTTGAATGTCCTTACTAATATGATTAAAATACTATTTAATAATCTTTTATATGGGGTAGTTAGGTTATAATTATTAATATATGCTAGAAAAAACAACCTATTTAGTAGCTTGTATGGCTATCAACTGCAGCAAACTAATAATAAATAAAAAGCACATGGATTCTAAGTGTGATTGTGGTTAACTGTTAAAAAAAATCTAAACTGAATATAAAGCACTGATAGTATTTTTTTGCAAAATCATTCCCATTCCATATTGACCTATAAAATACACACACTGCAGATGATTCTACTCCTTAATCAGTATTGAAAAATTAAAAACACTTTCACATACTTTCCAAACTGTCATTTATTGAGCTTCTTTGACACAGAAATACAAAAAAAAGTAGTTTTTCTGGACCGAACACAGGTCAGACATGTTACTGGCAGAACTTTTCCCTGATAATGGAGAGATCCGGACATTTTAAGGCAAATATTCCTCTAACCTCAACACTGACTGCACTCATGAATCAATATGCTACATGGGTTAATGTAACCAAGGAGCTAGGAGCTAAGAGTTAGCGCTTAATATTCACTTCCAAGGCAACTCTGGTATTTATTGTATTGTATGAACAGACAGAGAAGTAACAAAGTGTAAGCAGCAAAGAAAAGTCTGATTTATAGTAATGAGTTAAACCTGAAGCTGAGCATCAGTGCTTCATGTTAGAGCACATTTGCCATTTCATAGAACTGTGAGTGAGAGGAAATTCTTCCTCTTCTTCTGAATGTGCATCTTCTTCACTTTAGCATCTTTCCAGGATGATAGCGATGCCCTGGCCTCCTCCGATGCAAGCAGATCCAACAGCGTATTTGCCTCCTCGTCGCCTGTCAATGAAAAAAAAATAGATATTTACTCTAAGAAACCAAATGTAGAGACATCTCTGATTTACTGATAATAATATTACCTGAGCTCATGAACCAGGTGGGCAGTGATACGCGCTCCAGAAGCTCCAAGAGGATGTCCGATGGCGATAGCTCCACCGTTAACATTACTCTTCTCAGGATCCAGGCCCAGAGCCTTGCTGACAGACAGGAACTGAGCAGCAAAAGCCTCGTTCACCTAGAAAAAAAAGACCGTTATCGAAATAAATCAACATCTACTGTATATAAAATGAATGAAAGTCGGTTTAAAGGCTTCAGCTGCTGCATCAAACCTCCACAAGATCCATGTCCTTGAGGGAAAGTCCAGTTTTTTTGAGAGCTTCAGTGATCGCAGGAACTGGGCCTAAAGTGATTTGAGGAAACACAATAATGTATTTATACATGAACTAATTTATTATTAAAGGCCTACATATCATATTAATTCTGTTATATTACATATGATGTTATGCCTGATGTTCATTGAATTCATACTTTTGTCAATAAAGTTGATTTGACTCGTCACTCACCGATTCCCATAATGCTGGGGTCACAGCCCGACACCTGATATCCAACGATTCTGGCCAGCGGAGTGAGTTTATGTTCTTTCAGCGCGTCCTCACTAGCAATCACCACAGCAGCAGCACCATCAGAAACACCCTGGAGATGCATATATGAGCGTATAGAGAAATTCATGAAATGTTCCGATGTAAAGTATCAGCAAAAACCTTTGGAGGGATTCATCAATGTTTCCTTAATGTTGTGTTTTCATGGTCAAATCTGGTCGTTTCACAGTTTTTGTCTCTGAAAAATGTGGTTTAATTTGATCAGATTCACCAAAGATTCCATGACTTTGTCCACAAACAGGATTTCAGCATATAAAATAAATTGTTTTATTCAACTTTTGTTCACTCTGGGTGTTCCTGATCATTAGAATTGAATGGAGGAGACTAGAATTAATGGAAGAAACTACATTTACATTTATCTACATAATGAGGCTGTTGATTCTATATTTGATGAGTCTGATGAATATTATAATTATATTGTTCTTGTAAGTTGTTCTTTAATGTATTAAGAAATGACTTGGAATATTGTGAACTTGTCAAATGTAGTTTTGGGATAATTTTTCTACTGTTTAAAAACAAATAAACCTATTTTATGACCACAAACAGCCAACAGGTTTTTCATTCTAGTCAAAATAATCCAGAAATTGTGTTTTTCAGAACTCAAATTCAAGATTCAAGCTATTTTTATAAGGATTCTAAACGAATGTCCTTGGTAAGTTTGACCCAAAGTATTCTGTGATAAACAGTAGACTATGTTTCATCTGATTATTTATTATAGTCACAATAAAATAAAAAGTTTATATATGTGTATAATATTGTGTATATTATATATATATATTCCATCATGTTGTAGCATAATACACAAGTATCATTGTGATATCCTTGATATTTGATATGGGGAATAGAAGCCAGATGGTGGGAAAATAAGACCTCATTTTTGGCCCTTGAATAATGTGTTTTTGCTGCTCAGATATCTGCAGTGGGGCGTTCTCCAGCGTTGGCAGCAGTTTCTGTTCAGTGACGCATCGGGCAGGTCGACAGGATTATAAAAGTTCGCCTCAGATCGGCGCCGACTCACCGAGGCGTTGGCAGCGGTGACGGTTCCGCCCTTCTTGAAGACGGGAGGCAGCTTGGCCATCTGTTCCAGTGTGGTCTGAGGACGAGGGTGTTCATCCTGAGCCATGGACACTTTGCCCTTCTTCGCTTTCACCTCAATGGGAGCGATCTCCGCCGTGTAGACACCGGCCTCGTGAGCTAGAAAGGAAAACAGAAAGCTCTTGAATACAACACCGTGTTAGAACACGTTGATTTATCAGTTTTTATCTAAATGGTCCTAGTTTAATGTGTCATGTGACAGATGATGGTGGTCTGATGTGGATTCTGTTGCTGTAGGATGAACTCCTGACTAACCAGGTCTAGATCATGGGGTTCTGCTTAGCTCTAGAGCTCTAGTCCTAGAAAAGACCCAGACATCAGGCTTCATCCATGCTGATATACAGACGGGGGTTAATTAACCAGAGAAACTTGGTTGGAGCAACTTTACACTTTATTTAAGTCCATTACTGCAGAAAAGCTGGATGTCTAAGTTGTTAACTAGTACTGGATTCATGAACATTGATATCTGTCTTTTTTGGGTCGTTGGGTAGTTAACTGATTATTTTTGTACCATTTACAGTGAATCCAGAAAGTATTCACAGCGCTTCACTTTATCCACATGTTGTTATGTTACAGCCTTATTCTGAAATGGATTCAATTCTAAATTCTACACACAACACCCCATAATGACAACATGAAACAAGTAGAATCCATTTCAGAATAAGGCTGTAACATAACAACATGTGGATAAAAATATATATAGGGTTCTAATAATTCTAGAAGGTATTCATTGGAATTAAACTGATTAAATTTCAATAAAAATGTAAAAATTTGTGTTCTAAACCTTTTGAACTGTAGTGTAAATATATTTATTCAGGAGTGTTGATAACAAATCTGAACCTAATAATTGTTTAATTCTCATTGCTGCCATAGGATTTATTGGTATTATTATGTTAATGCTGTATAATTAATTGAATTTTAATCATATTTTGATGTGAATACTTTCTGGATTCACTGTAAATGTCCCATATTCTACACTTTCCTGTGTTTTATTGTGAATTTTTTAACCAGATTTGAAGCAGCAAAGATCATCTCAGTATAGTTTTCCACTTCTTTTCTCCAGCTTCTTCCTCCTCCTCTTTAAATGGCTGTTGGTGGTGACTGTATAGTAGTGACATCACAACTTCACATAAGTCATGACAGCTTGTTTTAAGGTTTCTGAATACAGGCTGTGTATGTTTCTCTGTGGATTGAGTGTTTTTTAAACACGGGACAGTATTAATACACTCAGTCAAATATATATAGGACTCTAATAAATCTAGAAGATATTCATCAGAATTAAACAGATGTAGAAATGTGTGATCTAAAACTGTAGTGTATACAGATTGAATATTAAATTATAGATACAATAATAAAGGTGTATCTCTGACCTGCCTTCCACCTCTGCTGTGTCTGGTGTGAGTACTTGTCGCAGTCTTCTCGTGTGATCTGGTATTTCTCTGCCAGGTTCTCTGCTGTGATTCCCATCGGGATCTTGACGTGCAGGTCGGTCAGTCCCGCCCACAGAGTGTCCTCCAGCTGCCAGGTAGACAAGGGGAAGTTTTATCTCTGCAGATTTAGATTTATACAGCATATTACACCAGTTTTAAAAGCACTGCAATGGCTCCCTGTGTGTTTCTGGATCTGTTTTCAGGTACTCTGACTAGTTTTTAAACGTATTAATGGTCTTGGGCCATTCTATCTTTCAGATATAGGCGGAAATCCCGGGGGGGGGGAAGAACACAGGTTCCTTCCACAAAGTTGTCCACCCCTCAAAAATGTTTTTCTTGTAAACACAAATAAATATTTTTGAATATTGAACAGATATGAAAAAACTACACAAGCGCTGCTAACTGTGAAACAATGAGTTTCTTAATCGTTTTTTTTTTAAAAAGTATCACCCCCCCCCCCATTCCTCAGAGTGGTTTCGTCCAGTTGCGTTTTTTTTTTTTTTCCAACGGGCCTAACGGCTAATTTTGACAGTTAGCTATCAGCTAGCTACGTGGAAGAAACCAAACAAACTAATATATTGGAGCCAGTAAGTAATTTATCACACCATTTGTTTAAAATTAATCAAAAATCAGCCTCTTTTTTATCAGTCTGCTGGTTAATATCAGACCTAATGATCGTTAACGAGCTCTAACGATGTAAGTTACCATAGCGACAGGGGGAGGAAACCGGAAGTAGAGTAGAGAGAGGAGCACGTGGATTTTTATATTTTTCCCCTCATTGATTCATAATCTCTTTTGCCTTAGGTATAAATATAAATAAATATGGAACATTACTAGAACTACTATTAATACTTTTAATACTGTTGTTTAAAACATGTGAACATGCTGAGGGATTAAAGAAGATAAGGCCAGATTATTATAGTAGTACAGTATTTTTAATTTATAAGTAGTAATTAACATTTTTTGTCTTTTCATATCCGTCTACCCATTTTCTTTTATGAAGCACTTTGTGTTATGTTTAATGTATAAAAAGTTCTTTATAAATAAAGTTTGATTGATAGGGAACTGTTGATTTAAAAAAAAAGTGAATAAAAACCTTTAGATCGACTCCAAACTTTGTGCCAAACCGTATGTTGCGGACAGCGTATGGAGCCTGGCTCATACTCTCTGATCCCCCACACAGGACCACCTCTGACTCCCTGAGGCAGATCTCCTACAAATACACAGAACAACCAAACATGAGATATAATACGATTAATTAATATACGGATCAGTGACAATTAATGGTTGGCAAGGTGAGAAAGTCACAAAAACTAGATAAGACAGTAACAATAACAGATAGACAATAACATGTTTTTTGTTGTGCACTTTCTCTTGGAGGTGAACTCACCTGAGCTCCATTGATGATGGACTGGAAACCAGATCCACAGAGTCTATTCACAGTGAGAGCCGGCACCGGGATGGGAACTCCACACCTCAGACCAACGTGGCGGGCGATGTAGGGAGCATCAGCTGAGCTCTGACGGATTAAAAAAGGTTATTTAATCTAGTCTGCACACTGTAACATAGCTATATACATTATACTTTATCTATCTTATCTCATCTTCTATACCTGCTTATTCCTCATTAGGGTCACATGGTCTGCTGGAGCCAATCCCAGCGCATTACAGCAAGAGGCAGGGATACACCCCAGATGGTCGCCAGCCAATCGTGGGGCACACACACCATTCACTCACACACTCACACCTACGGGCAATTTAGAGTCTCCAATTAACCTCAGCATGTTTTTGGACTGTGGGAGGAAGCTGGAGTACCTGGTGAAAACCCACACAGACACGGGGAGAACATGCAAACTCCACACAGAAAGGTCCCAGACCCAGGACCAAGGAGGTCTTGAACCTGTGACCTTCTTGCTGCGAGGCAACAGCACTAACCCCTGCACCACCGTGAAACTAAAATACCTGCATGACGTTCCCCATGACGACGCTGTTGACCAGCTCCGGGGCCACGCCCCCTGCAGCGAGGGCAGCTCTGGCTGCGTGTTCAGCCAGATCCGTAGCACTGTGGTCCTTCAGGACTCCTCCGTAGGTACCGAACGGGGTTCGCTTAGCGGCAACAACAAATACACCTGCAAGGAGGAGGAATGAGTTTAATAGAACACCAGCACAGAGCTACAGCTCTGCATCACCATTATTTTTTAGTTGCACAGTGCATTTATTCAGCATGAGTGGCCGTGGTTCTATTAGAGATGTTAAACTGATTTGTTGTTTTTGTTTAAAAAAGCAAAAAAACAGAAGTAGAGAATCATCAATATGCAGAAAAGACAAATAATGTAGATTCTTTAACCCATTAAAGCCGATCAGCTGTCATTTTATACTTCAGCAGACAAACCCTCCCAGAAAGAGTCATTTTATTTAGATTATTATGATTTTAAACCCTGACATGTTTATATGTAATTAATCATTAAAGTCTCTAGAATAATCCCCCCCAAAATTAATTTTGTACATAAATAAATAATAAGATTTTTGTTTATGGGCAAGTTTTCTGCAAAGGAAAGAGTACAAAATGGTACTCTTATTTTTATATATATATATATATATATATATATATATATATATATATATATATATATATATATACACACACACCATTTTGTACTATTTTTCTTAAATTTATCTCTATTATTTAGGTCGTTTTAACTAATAAAACCATTCAAAACAGTTTATCATGTGTAAGTAATAGAGGGTTTAAAGAATAAAATAACTATTGACAATAGAATCACAGTAAATAAAAGGGATCTACAGTGAAACAGATATAGAATGTGCTTTTATCTGTAAATTATTATTAGTTATCATGAACTAAACTGGTTCCTTCTCTGAAAGGACATAGAGTTCTGTACAATAATAGAAACCATGGAGAAACAAATCAAATGTTTTTCCATTGACCCTCAGGACAAACATGTGTCAGCAGAGTCTAAATGTCAAAGAATAAATATTCTTTAAAACTACGTAATGGTTTAGAGGACACGTTCACACTGTTAAACTTTGTCCTACAACAAATATTGACCTGGTTTTCTTGCCATAATCATTCCTCGTGTTTATATTGACTGAGGATTTCTTCACAGTGCACAGCAATTGATGGAAGGGATGCAAATATGATGCTTGAGTCACCTATTTGACTAACTCAGACTGCTGATGCTTCATATTCAGATAAACACAGTCTTGTTATCTTGAAATACTCTTTAAGATAACGCAGTAATCTGTCTCTTATCAGACAATGAACTAACTCACCTCTGTCTCCCATCCTGGTAGTCAGGATGACTTGAACCAGTGGTAAAAACAACCCGGAGATCTACTGCCCTGCATGTTTTAACACACCTCATTCTAATTATTAACCTATCAAGCAGCTTGGCAAGAGCTTTATGAGTAATTCCTATCACCTATAATGAGTTGGTGATAGGAATTAGATCCCTAAAACAGGACAGTAGCTCTAAAGGAGCAGGATTAGGCACCAATGACTTATGCAGTAGCATGTACAATAAGTTTTGTGTATGTGTGTGTGTGTGTGTGTGTGTATTTGTTATAAGTGCACATCCCTCATCAGTCCAAACTGGGGAAATAGGGTAAAGGTGACAAGGTGGTGTACCATTATGGGCTTATTACATATCCAGGCTAGTGTTAGTTTTCACATATCTTCTTGTGTGTATATATATATATATATATATATATATATATATATATATATATATAGGCATATGAAGCCTGAATATATAACAATAACATAATGTAACACCACCTTGTCACCTTTACCCTATTTCCCCAGTAATGTCAGCCTGACTTTTCACGCAGTTTTGACATTAAGATCCTTTTTAAGTCGACTTTTCAGTAATAACATATATATGAACATATAATAATGCGACGCAACAACAAATTCGCCAGATTTAGCTGTAACATTAAATATCGTCGTAGCAGCACAGCTACAGCTTTGCATGCTTTATTCTCCTCTTCCTGCTGAAAGAACACGAGTTAATTTACCTCTGAGCAGCGACATGATGATGAATTAACAGTCCAACTCCTTCAGGATCAGAACTTTCTGTCTCTTTTCTCTTGAATCAGCTTCAATCTGCAGCGACCACCGCTCTTATACCTGTGACCTTTCACCTAATGCGGCCGGGAAGATTTTACACTCGGAGAATTAGATTCGACAAAAACACAGACAGTCGAAAAAAAAAAATAAAATACATATATATGCCTCATAACATTTTGTGACAGTTATTGTGAAATATATTTGTATATGTGAAATATTTCATGCCGTATTCATAAAAAACACCCGCTGCATCGAAAGTGCGGCGCGGATTTGTGGGCGAGACGTCATCTTTTTACGTAACGTAACGTCTGTTCATCATGGATGTATAATATAACTGGATACCAGACAGAAAAATGGCCGCCATTCATTTCGATGGAAAAAGTTCCTGACTTCCGGTTTTATTTCCGCATTATACGGCCCATAGAGACTGCGCAGTAGAGTCACCTCCCATGATGCTCTGGGGTTTGAGTGGTTTACTTCACTCGCGGACCACATTAAAACCGTTCGAAGAAAAATAAGTAAATAAAAAACATAATTTAATAAATAAAAAAGCACATCCTCGCTCCCGAGACGACCGCGTCACACGGCTGTGACGTCACGCTGGGACTAGAGACTTTTCCAGAGTTTTTCTGGCCGTTAGAAAGATTTTTGACGGATAAAAAGACCGTGACCTAAAAAATGTGAAACACAAAGATCAGTAATTAACAGTGTTATAGTTGGGGGGTGTCCTGTCAACAGTTTTATCGTCTTCTCTTTTACTATTGTGGTCTATGGGAAAGATGATTTTTGTTGCAGTACCATGAGTGACCACTGGAGGATGCTGCTGAGGTTTATAATACATCCATGGTGCGGCGCAAATACGTGAGCGTGACGTCATCTTTTTACGTTACGTAACGTAACGTAACGTGTGTGTACTCCTCCTTCACTCTAGGAAGGACGGGGGATGAGCGGAATGACATTTGTCTACACGTGAGCATTTATTTGATTAGATTTAATAGTGAAATTGAAGTTGTAGAGAAGAAACATGACCGCGGCTTTGTCGCGCTGCCTCAGCAGGGTTTTATCCCGGCAGGCTGCTCCTTCAAGGTGAGTGTTTGTTAGAAACTTTAGCTAACAGCTAGCATCAATTAGCCTCCAGGCTGCGTATTCTATAGAGTCCAAAACACTGAACTGAGGCATTGACCTTGTGTTGTTTTGCAGCTTCGTGTTGGGAGAACATCACTCTGCTGTTCACAGTCCCTGGTTTGCAGCAGTGATGACACTGAAGACATCTGCTCCTCTGAGGTACAGTATGATAGTATAGATAAATATACTTTATTCATCTAAAACTGGGTAAATTACATTATAATAGTATAATACACACTGGATTATTATTAAAAACCAACGTCCCTGAAGAGCCAGGCTTCCAGGTTGATGCTTGTCAGGTGTTTTGTTAAATGTTTAATCTAATTTAACTTGTGATACAGTTATACAATTATTAAAAAAAACATACTATGAGCTGATCTTTATTTATTTTATTTGTTGTTTTATTTTTATTTAATAAATTCATGATTAGAAGTTTTTAACTTGCATCACTGAACGTCACCTTTTAATTTCATTGTACATGCTATGTTCAATGACAATAAAGGAGTATTCTGTTCTGTTTTATATCTATATATAAAGATAATAATTATTAAAAAATCATACTATGAACTGATTAAATGCATTTTTGTAATTAAAACACTCATTTACTTGTGAGTCCTCATCATCCAGGGTAAATATCACAATACAGTAATTAATAAAAATCATACTTTGAGCCAATTTAATGCATTTTTAATAGATTCCCTGGATACATGACAAGTTAAATGGGTGTTTTAATTACAAAAGTGCATAAATCAAGTTAAATAATTACTCTCTTGTGATATTTATACCCTGGATGATCATAAAGACCTCACAAGTTAAAAAGTTAAATGAATCTGTTGAATATCTAATATCAAACCAGTTCAGGTTGATGCTAATCTCATTCCTAGTTCATTATTATTAATTCATTTGACGTATATTTAGTTTATGTACAGTTTCAGGAAATGTTTGATCTATAAAACTTCAGAAAGTAGTGAAAATGTCAACATATTTATTTCAGAATCCAAGGTTTATATTGCTTTTTAATAGAATCTGCAACAATTAGTCAATCAATTGATTAGACACAATAAATTAATGGCTTTGTGTCAAATAAGGAAACATTCTGTGATTCCAGATTCTCTAATTTATGAACAAATATCTGTCAACTGTAAAACTATAAAACTGATGTAGACGTGAGTTAAAACAGTCAAATTACACCCATAAACGTGTTTCAGTTAATCACCTTTAATTCACATTATACATCATTTCTGCAGGTCCTATTTTAACATGTATCCTGGTGATTTGTCTTCATTAGAGCGGAGCCCAAGAAGAAGAAGAAGGTGGACCCCAGGTTGGAGATAATAGCCAGAGAGCGGCTGAAGAAAAGGCTGAGGAAGATGGAGAAGGTTCCAGCCGAGCTGATCCCGATAGAGGACTTCATGACTCCAACTAAATGGATGGATGGAAGGTCTGATTCATACAGAACTACTAAACTAATTAAACATGCTGCTATTCTGCCACTCAGCTGTTGCACCAGATCAAATCTTCTTAATCTGGTGCATAAAATCACTTTCATATATGAATTTGGACACTGTTTGACGACTGGATCCGATTTTTTTGATGCAAAAACTACAGGATCAGTTTATCTATTGGCTGTTCCAACAGCAGCATTTTGACTTTAAAGCTCCTAGATAATAAAAGATGGGTTCAAATAATTCAAGTCGGGTGTTTATATGAACTCTGATAGAAGTTTTCTTCCCATTTTTAAGATGTTTTTATGCATCTAATTAAATCAGCTGAGACACTAACAATCATGTTATATATCTATTTTTTCCACTTTGTAGAAAATAACAGTATATCAGTTACGTTATGCATCTATATTTTTCCATTTTCTTTGCAGAAAATATCATTTTAATGACTGTTATAGTTGCTGTTTGCACTAATCTGCTCATAAACTAAAATCAGTACAAAATCCTCTTTTTGGGGGATTATTCTAGAGACTTGAATGATTAAATAGATATAAACATCATAATAATCTAAATCAAATGACTCTTTCTGGGAGGGTTTGTCTCCTCTATGTTCTCAGGAGGAAGTTGATGACGTCCTATGGGAGAAAGAAGCTTAAAACCTTTTGTCTAAGTTGTCTATTATCATATCATTAGAAAATAAGCTGTATTTTTATTTTGAGTATAAAATGACAGTCAGAGACTTAAAGGCTCATATGTTTCAATGGGTTAAATCCATCACTTCTGTTTTGAGTTGACTTATGTTTTCTCTTCTTGTGACTGACGTGTTATAAACTGTTTAATATTAATATTTTATAAAGGGAACGTGACGCACCAACGCTGTCAACTGAGGAAACTGAACAGCGAGCTGTGCTGCTGAAGGAATGGAGTCGATACAAACAGGTAAACACTCACCGTGGATGGAAAATGTTGCTGCTTAGGGTTTAAAAACGGGAATAAAGCCCAAAATCCATATAATTATTTTTATTTCGATGCATTGGGAACACTGCATTTTATATCCTGAATCTAATCAAAATCAAAAGGTGAAGAGAAATATGTCGGTTTTTAAATTATTTTACAGAAAATGAAGAAAACGTCCTCATATCATGATGCTTCACTGTCTTCAGAGTGAACTGTGACTTAAATTCAGTCCATAGAATGTTTCTCCATTTCTCTTTAGGCCAGTTTATGTGTTCTTTGGCAAACTGTTTCCTCTTCAGCACAAAGATAAGGCATCATGGATCAGTTTGCCTATATCTAAACACTTGAAGAGGTCATTTTGTTTTATAATGAAGAGAAAATACCCGTGAAATGTGTGTTTTAATAAGAGAACAACCTCAAACACACCAGTAAACCAGCAGCATCTTGGTTCTAGACCAATACAATTAAAGTTCTGGAGCAGCCAACCCAATCCCATTAAAAACATGTGGGTTTATATCAAAAATGCTGTTTCTGAAGGAAAAAAACAGGAAATTCAGAGGAATTATGAGGCTGTTTATCCAGAAATGATGCTCACATGTCAAATGTCCATGAGCAAACAGGTCATGTGACCCGATAAATTGTATTTCCTTCAAAATAAAAGCCCCATTTTCACATATAGCTGTAAAAACATACATTTTATATCAGAGCTTTTTTTTAAAAAGCAGCATAAAGTAATCACCAATGTACAATGATTCATTCACCACCTGAATTAATGCATTTTTCCTTTAATCCCATTGAAAACCTGTAGGTTTACATCAAAAATGCTGTTTCTGAGGCAAAAACAGGAAATTCAGAGGAAACATGAGGCTGAAACAGCTGTTTATAGGAGCCAGATGTTGCCAGATGTCTCAGAAAGTTAGTTATAACAACTAAATATTACTGTAGTTAATCACAGGAATGATAAATCCTGATGATATTTCAGTTTATACAGTAAATATTTAAAGTTTATCAAGAAAAATGCACACTGCTATTTCTTAGAAAAGCCTTTTTCTTCACATTTTGATTCAGGATATGAAAACAGTGCTGCTGTCTGCATCCTATCAGGCTCTTGTTTCTTTGACTCATCAGTTTTCTCCTTTTGTTCCTGCAGGAGCAGCACGAGGCTGAGAGGGAGGCGATTTTCTCAGCTCGGAGGTCACAGAGGGAGGCGATGAAGGAGCTGAAGTTCGAGTCTCCATCGTTGTACAAAGCAGCAAGAGAACCCGACCCCCTGCTGTTCCCCTTCACCCACAAAGGCCCCTCCTATACACCAGCCATCAGCAAGTATGAAGCCCCTGATGGGAAGTACACCGACATCAGTAAAGTCTACACACAGTCCACATGATCTTTATTCCCGATGATATAACGCTTCATTTCTTTTGTTAAATGTGTAAAAACTGTGTTTTACCTACATTCATGTCTCTGTATAGGAAGTAACCTGAAAGAAATCTGATATTAAAATGTCTTTTTTAATGGATGCAGTTGTTCTGGAATTATTTAAAGCTAATAAAACACATTAAATGAGTGTTTTAATTACAGAAGTGTATTAAATCAACTCGTATGATTATGTTTGGTTTAATAATTACTGTCTTGTGATATTTATGCCCTGGATGATCATGAAGACGTCACAAGTGTGTTGAATGTCCAATATTAAACCAGTTTAACTACAGGTGATGCTAATCTCACTGATCTGTGTTCATGTAAAGTTTTGGTAAATGTTTGACCCTTAAAATTTCAGAAAATAGTGAAAAACATCATCAAACTTTCAGAATCCAAGGTTTATATTGCTTTTTTTGCTTGACCACTGTAAAATTTATAATAATTAGGCTAAAACTGACAAGCTTAGACGACAACTGTCTATATTTTATTACAAAAATCTACAGCATGTTTATTTTTAATAATAAAGCAGCGGATGAATTTCATGGAATTTATTAATTGCATAATTTGACCCTTTTATTCTAAGCTTTTAAAGTAAATAAACTAATTCAGGCAGAGTGCAGTCTGTTTACACCAACAATAAAGATTTTAAATATTTATAAGCAGCAAAAAGAAACAGCGGTTGTCGCTACTGACGCTAGTTATTCATTTACATACGTCTGTTTTTATACAGGCCGAGTGTCAAAGTCTCTCAAGCACATTGTGGATTAAGGATTTAGTGATGTCCGTGCAGTGAAATACATCCTGAATCTCCCGTTTCACTCAGCAGGATTATCAGAGCTTTTCAAGAGTCCTGAGGTTTTTCCTGGTTCAGGGGCATGTGCCAGTCTCTGGGCGGGTTACACCTCAGCTGCCACACAGGGGTGAACTTCTCCTTCTCTGCCACTCTGTCCCGTTCACTTTTCTGCAAAGCATCCTGTGATATAGGAATAAATGATAATTTACTACAGAGTTCACTGGTTTCATCTGACAGAAAAACGTCTTCTCAAGTGTTGCACGTGTTCCTGAATATCATAAAAGGTTGTACCTTGGCCTCAGTGCTTTTGTGTTTCTCCCAGTTACTGCAGTTGTAGTAGTCCACTTTCCACTGACTGCAGGACGGCGTCGTACCGTAGGCGTAGTAGTGGTGGAAACGATTCCACAGGCTCTTGCAGTGTTTGAATTCACTCCAATAGTCGTCGCAGTCCCGGGGCGGCTACAAGGACAGATACGGTGAGAATCATCACTAATTATTAGATTAAACAGGACTTTATTAATCCTTTGGGAGGTTCCTCAGGGAAACTGAAGCTCCAACACGTCAGAGACGTGTAAGAAGAAAAAAAGCCCTAAATACCAACATAGAGGAAATAAAATAAATTAGAAATACGGGTAAAAAAATGCCTATACATGTCTTAAAAGGTCACATGGTATGAGGTAGGTGAGTAGATTATTGCACATTGAATTATTAGAAAAATATAAATAAGTTAGTTAACTGCTGTATAAATTATTATATACATTATCATTTATTATGTAAATATATAAATATATTAAGAGTGTAATAAATATAAACTATAAGTTAAGAGATTGAATAGAAAGGATATATATAAATAAATATATTTAAATATGAGAAACAACAACAGAACAGCCATTATGACTTCTATAAATGTTAGTGAACTTAAAGGATCCAACAATACTATTTATATGTTTTATAAATAAATATAGATTAAACCTTATGTATAAAATGTGTATCGTGCACAAAAAGGTAAATAATAAATACAATTTGATTTAGTGTTTTTCCTGTTCTCAAATAAAGAAATAAAATGTAAAAAGTACAGTCAAATGTGACCTAAACGGCACGGAAGGACTAAATTTAAAAATAATATGTTTTTTATGATTAATTGTTGTTGGTTAGTGACGAATAATGTCACTAACAAACTTTTTTAAATATATAAATATATATAAACTTAATTATTGTATATATATCCTTCATTATTGTAAAGTGTTTACCTATTTCATGTTAAAATAGCTGCTGTGTTAGTTCCATAGCAGCATCATGGAACTATTTGACCTGAATGTAATGAAACCTTAATTAATTGTCAATTGTTGAGCAGCCTTTTTAGTGCATTTTGTAGACAATATATATTTATTGTATTTGGCATTTTAACGATTAAACTTTGGAGTATAAATCTAAACTGAAATAAATATACAACAGCTCCATTGGTCTGACTTTGCTTTAGCTTTAGCGTCGCTAAGGTTATTAGCTAAACACACGCTAACAGGCTAACGGACTGTCGCTACACGTTTGCCATGAAACAAAATGAATGAGTTGAATCAGAACATGTTTTGACAAAGTGCATAATTCCTAAAGTAATTTGTTTAATACTTCACCTTCCATTGTTGTTGTTTTCCTGGTAAATCCATAGCTGGCTGGGCGGAACTGAACAGGAACACTTCCGGCTTTCTGCTTTCAAAATAAAACGGCTACTTAACGTTTTTTTTGCTCTTTAAAAATTCCAACGTAATGTATGTTAAATTATGTTTTAAATATGTGTCGTGGAAATATTGTTTTCTGGTCGTAACCGTTGTTATTTTTAATGAATTAAAAGCTCCAGTACATTGTACGATATAGCGATTTTAGAAAATAACTTTTGCAGCTTTATTTGTGTGATTTAATTAATTTATTGGTTTATAAAATAATGTATATAAAATACAAATAAAGTTTTTGGATAAGATATGTCTTTAGATTAATTCGAAATATTCTTTGAGGTGGAATTTTTTCTGAACAGGAACACTTCCGGTTATGTCTTTTCAAAATAAAAAAGTCTACTTAACGTTTAGAAATCTTTTGAAGATTTAAAAGACAAACAATTTTGCAATTCAAAACTTCCAACCTAATCTATGTTGAATTATGTTATAAATATATGTTGTATATGTTGCATTTATTGTTTTCCGATCGTAACCGTTGTTTTAAATTATTTAATACGTTCCAGTACATTTATGAAAAGATAAACCGATTTTGGAAAATAACTCATTGCCTTTTGCATCCTTATTTGTGGGATTTAATTCATTTATTGGTGTATAAAATTGCGTATACAAAAAAAATACAAATAATAGTTCTAAAGATTCTACTTTGAACACATCCGGTTTTCTGTTTTCAAAATAAAAGAGCTACTTAACGTTCAGAAATCTTTTTTTAAGATGTAAAAGACAAACATTTTTGCTTTTCAAAAATCCCAACGTAATGTATGTTAAATTATGCTTTAAATATATGTCATGGAAATATTGTTTTCTGGTCGTAACCGTTGTTGTTTTTAATGAATTAAAGTACATCCAGTACATCTAAGATACGATATAGCGATTTTAGAAAATAACTCCTTGGCTTTTGCGTGTGATTTAATTAATTTATTGGTTTATAAAATAATGTATACAAAGTACAAATAAAGTTTTGTATAAGATACTATTTTTTTAGATTAGTTCTAAATATTCTCGTTTGAAGTGGAAATTTTTCTGAACACTTCCGGGTTTTCTTTACAAAATAAAAGGGCTACTTAACGTTTAGAAATCTCTTTTGAAGATTTAAAACACAAACAACTTCGCAATTTCGCATTTCCAAAGCAGTGTAGGTTGAATTATGTTATAAATATATGTTGTATATGTTGCATTTATTGTTTTCTGATCGTAACCGTTGTTTAAGTTAATTAATACGTTCCAGTACATTTATGAAACGATGTTGGAAAATAACTCATTGCCTTTTGCATCCTTATTTGTGGGATTTAATTAAGTTATTGGTGTATAAAATTGCGTATACAAAAAATACAAATACTAGTTCTAAAGTTTCTACTTTGAACACTTCCGGTTTTCTGTTTTCAAAATAAAAGAGCTACTTAGCGCTCAACGTAGCTACGAGGTTTAAAAATCTCTTAAGTTTTAAAAGACAAACATTTTTGCTCTTCAAACATTCCAACGTAATGTATGTTGAATTATATTGCAAATACACGTTATGGAAATAACATAATTAATTTATTGGTGTATAAAATAATGTATAGTATCAAATAACATTTTAGATTAGTTCTGAAGATTTTATTTTGAACACGTCCGGTTTTCTGTTTTCAAAATAAAAGCTACGTTCAGAAATCTCCTTTTTAAGATTTAAAACAGAAACACTTTTGCTCTTCAAAAATTCCAAAGTAATGTATGTTTAATTATATTTTAAATACATGTTGTATATGCTGCATATATTGTTTTCTGTCATAACTATTGTTGTTTTTAATTAATTAAAATCTCCAGTACATCTAAGAAAAGATAAACCGATTTTAGAAAATAATTCTTTGGCTTTTGCAGCATTATATGTTAATTTATTGGTGTATAAAATAATGTATAGTATAAGATAGTATATTTTTAGATTAATTCTAAAAATTGAGGTGGAATAGAAGCAGTAACAAAAAGAGGAACTTTGACACTAAAAACACTGACATATCTACTTGATTTGACGAATTTGGACAAATATAGATTTATATTACCATCAAATTACCTTCATCTTGTAGATTTTGTCCATCATTTATATTGCAAATCCATTATAAAAGAAGTTATAATTTATTTTAAGACAAATTTAAGAAATTTTAAACCCTTTAACTTAGTTCATCTAAACATCATTCATCAATCATTAACAGATATGGAAACATTATATAGAACTCTGTTATATTTAATAGCTGACATGCATGTGAAAATATTACAACAAAAAACACTTTCCATTTCAAAACTCAATCCTTTATTTGTCTATAAATAAACCAAAAGGGGAAGAAAACTTCAAATTTTTCCTATAATTCAAGAAAAAAAACTCCAAACATACAATTAATCTCATTAATAATAAAAATGTAAATATAGAGCTATTACTGCTCCCATTTGATCATAACAATAGGACTCTGTAAAGATGAAACAATTATGCAAAAAGGGGGGAAAGTATTTAAATCTGATATCAAAACAACAACTCTTCTCTTCGTGGTGACGTGTTGTGGTGATATATTTATTCAGCCTGTTCCAGCTTTAGGCTGGATTTGAGAATAGTGGCAGCATTCTACTGAGCTTCTGCTGATCAATCATTTGCTGCAACAGAATCCCACCTCGACAACAACTGGAATTTCAATTTCAAGGGACAAAAACTCCAGATCCCTGTGCATCAGAATGACAGTTTATAGTTTGCTGCTGCTGCAGGTGACAATAGATATGGTGGGTCTGTGCACACGGCCGCGTCTCCGTCTGGAAAACTCTTCAAGGCTTCCTGCCTTTCTTGCGTAGCGACTGTCCTTCTCCAGAGAAAGCGATGAATCTGTTCAGGGCGTCGTCCTGAGGATTAAAAAAGAAAAGAGTTTTCAAAATAAAAGTGGTGAGAATCAGAGGAGAAGAAGAAGATGTGGTAGACATGAGTCAGAAGGAACTGCACTGAAATACTGGAGGGTGAAAAACAGGAAAAAATTAACCTGTAAACATATATATATTAATATATTTACATTTAGATATTTTAATAAATCATAATAATGTATATAATAGACAGGTAACCATGTGTAATTTATTCATTTATTATTTATTCCAATAAATCTACTCATCTACCTCCTATGTGCATTTTTACAATAACCATGTAGCAATAATAGACATTTACTTTCATTTAATTCTGTTGGTATTTAGGGTCTTAACTTATAGTTTATATATAATTATACTCTTCATATATTTATAATTATATATTTACATAATTAATGATAATTTATATAAATTATACAGAATATTTATATTTTTTATGTGCAACAATCTACTTCATACCACTTTTAAGATGTGTATAGGTATTTATTATTATTGATTTTCTTATTTCTAATTTATTTTATTTTCTCTGTGTTGGTATTTAGGGTGTTTTTTTTATTTATTTACATGTTTCTCTTGTGTTTATGTGACGTGTTCCCTCCCAAAGCATCAATAAAGTCCTATTTAATCTAATCTACTGCAAATAAACTCAATACTTACGTCATCCAGAATCTTCCTGGGAAGCGGCTTTGAGTTTCTGATGAAGGTGATTCTGCCCACTTTGAATTCATAGTTGGGAATTCCTCTGTAAAACAACAGAGTAGAGAATCAGGAACAGTTTGACTCAATAGACCAAACATTTATAGACAGTTTCACACTTAAATATAGATTTAACAGGTGATACCATGAGGATTCCACACTGTGCCAAAAAGTACAGAGCGAGTGAATGGAGCTTAAAAATCAGGCATTCTTTAACCTTTTGATGTCACTCGCGGCCAGAGGAGCAGGACTGGGCTCGATCCCTTTCAATTTACCGTCCAGACGGTTTCCAGAACCAGTGAAAGCCTGAGGAGTAACAACAGATTAGAGTTTATCAGGAGTCTCCACATCAGGACTTTCCTCTGATCATCATTTACTCACTCTGAAGTATCCTGTGTCCATATCAGCGTAACTGATGGGATCTGGTTCTTCCTCCTGTGAAGAAAACAGCGATTTGTCAAAGTATTTGCAGCAGCAAGAATTCCCTGCGTTACTTCTAGTTGTGTTTCTTACTGTTGGTTCCTCCTGGTGCTGAGGCCGTTCAGGCTCTTTGTAACCCAGCGGAGCGTCGAAATCCACCTGGAAATCATACACATCATTAAAAACACTTAATAACTGGCTGTTTTCATGGATTGTGTTTTTAGTATCTCAAGCATCATATAAAGGGACTTACGTTCATGTCACATTCAATGATGGAAACTGCTTTATCAGGCTTGGTCTCCATTACTCTGAGTTCATAGATCTGAAATAGTTTTATGAAGGAAAACAAACAGAAATCAACAAACTAATCTGCACATGTTTATTTTAAAGTCTATAATTTCAGGATTGTCTATATTCCCTTTTTAATCGAGTGTCACATGGTTTAACCCTAAAAACTTGGTACCAGATATTTTAACTCTCTTAAAAGGTTTTAAAAAATTAAAAACAGATGCTATCAGTAACTTTTTATATTCTAGGTGGATTATATATTAAATGTGCACAGAAAATCTTTACCTTTTCATTGTAGTTGATGGCTATGACATCACCAGTTGTCAAGCAGGCGAAGTTTCTCAAAGCGTTCTCCAGTCTGGAAAAAAAGATAACTTAGTTTATCATGTAAGTTGTGAAAATGGTGCGTTTAATGTCCCAGGTTGATATTTCTTACACTGCTTTGGGGTTTGTAATGTCCAGGAAGTCGGGGCTCTGAGGCTGGAACTTTGAGTAAGTCGCAACCATGAGGTTAACACTTTCCACTTGGACCAGACCTCCTTCCTCCAGCAGCAGATTCTGCATCATCTGAGGGGAGGAGGACATGAAGAGTTGCTTTTAAGGTTGTGGAAAGAACAAATCGAAGGAAAATTCAACCCTTTTTTAAAACTTGTATAAACTCAGTAGCTGTTCCTCACCCAGTGTGGCAGGTAGCAGATTCCTTCATCTGCCACAAACTCCAGAACGCCACAGTGCGTCATTCTGTCTGAGTTCTTGTTGGTCAGCTTGAACAGCATCGGATAGGTGATGTTGAGTCTGCCTGTATAGGAGAAAGATTCACAGAAAGGTAAGAATCATGGAGAAAGTACAAACACAAAGCAGAATTAAGTGGTTCATCATTTAATGTTCACTTACTGAGCTGGTCAAGAGCTGAAGGCGGCATTATTACTGAAAAGAAACAGACATTAATAAGAAAACCTCTCATAAAAACACTACTGAACAACAAATATACACTTAAGATACAAATATGAATGAATTTGAGCAGTAAATTCTGGAAAATAATTATATGTAGTGTGAATAGTGTAAATTAATACTTAATAACTTGGAGTATAAAATAGCATCAACATTTATAAACTAATATATATAATGGAAACTGACATTTTATTTAGTAGAAGAGATCTAATATTATAATTATTATACACACACACACAAGGTATTATTATAATTACCGTATATATATATATATATAGTACATAACATGCCAGATGTGATATCTACATGTTAAAACAACAACATACTAACATAAGCACAGTCGCTCAAGCTGAATAAATGATTTGTGGAACTAAAAAAATAATCGTTTGAATAATCGTAATTTCAATATTGACCAAAATAATCATGATAATGATTTTTTCCATAATCCAGCAGCCCTAATAAAAGTGCATTTTATGAATAAATCCGTTACTTTTGCCTCCTTTCTCCACGTCGGAGCGGTCGTTGGGTCCAGCCAGCATGGACACCGAATAACAGCGGTACTGAGTGGAGAACCGGTTCTGGAAACCCCGGGACATCGGGTGGTCGAATACGTGGAAGGAAAACTGTGTAAAAACACACAATATATTGTTAAAAAACACACAACTTGTGACCGTGAGTTGTTAAAATGCAGGATCATGACAGGGCATCTTTTAGCTGAACGCCGTGTTGTTGTTAGCCGCGGCTAGCTGCTAGCTGCTCTGCACTAATTACGGTTTATTTTGACATAAAAAGCGTCGTCAGCGACGGACAGAAGCGGAGAAGAGCAGCCGACTCACCATGTCGACGTCTCTGGTTGTCAAAAGACCCAAATTCGAATGTTTATCTGCGTTTTACTGCCTTAAAAATAGCATATGTGCTGTGTAGACGTCCACTGTTTTGTCTTCCGCTTCTTCCGGAAGTGTACAAAGCGGACAGGCGGAAGTGACGACACAGCAGGTAGACATTTTTTTTGTAGTTCGTGTCGAATTCGAAAATATTTTATCACCAAGGTTTCCTTTATTTACTTGTATTTAATTGATTTTCTTTTACATTATGGTTCTGTTTAAAATATTATTCTATTTTATTCAATTAATTTGAATAACTGACTGTATTTATGCTATTTTTAAGCGTCTCTCGCTTAAAATGTATGCAAATAAAATAAAGCTACTAATTGTCCTGTAAAAGTACTCACTATGCACATTTATCTACATTATAGTATATTATACTACATATTATTAATTACTAAATAAATATGAATGCATTGTAATTTATCTACATTATTATAGTATGTGATACTCCATGTTATTATTACTAAATACATGTTAGAGAATTTTAATGTTTTAGTTTATCAATGTGAAGCCAATTTTAGATACTTTGTGTAAGTTTATAGTAATAGAACTGCAATTTAATTTAATGTAAGATATTAAAACGTAAACCTGAAAAGTAACTAAAGCTGTCAAATAAATGTAGTGGCTTTGTATCAAATAGAATAAAATACAGTTAAATACAGTTAATTACAGTTCTAAACTACAGGACAAAACTTTATTTTCTACTTTCTACTGGTTCCCTGCAATTCTGAGGATTTAGCTTCCCATGAGATTATCAACAATATGCAGATTTCATTACATTATGCTCAACACCTAATTTATACATGTTTAAAGACATGTAAAGGAATGAAATTAACATACAATTACAATTAAATACACCATGAATAAACAACACACCAGCCTTGAGTAGAGTCACAATGTTTTACTGAGTCTTATGAAGACCAAATCAGACAGAAGAACATGAATAACAATTAAAAAAGTCATTATAGAACTCGATATGAGACATGTTCTGCCTGTAGAAACCTGTACAAGTCATTATAAAATACAAACTGGTGAAAAAGGAACTGTTGTGTGGTGACAGTTTTAAAACAAATCATTTTCTGATCTGTAGTTCAACACAGTTCAGATCGGAGGCCAAGTCTTGGCTACTTCTTGATGCAGAGCTTCAGGAAGCCACTGGCAGTAAGCAGACAGCAGGACTGTAGGAAACAACAAGGTGAGATAAGATTAAGTCTAATTAAATCACACAAATCATGCCAAGAACATGAAATCCTCACATTTATCTTCAGTCTTCCAGGCAGAGAGGAGGGATTCTCTGGAGTCGACTCTCTTTGACACCAGCGTTCCCAGCAGAGCCTCAGTCCTCGGCTGCAGCCTGAACCAGCAAAATGACAACAGCAAGAGAAAATAAGACCATTTATATCATAAATAAACATCAATTTGACGTCTCTGACTTACTTTGCCCATGTTTTCAGCATGATGGAGGGGTTGGAGAGGAGGTGGCTGCTGTGTTTCTTTAGTTTAGGACAAACCTGCAAAAAACAGACAGTATTTTAGCTTTTAAAATATAAAATATACAATATACAGACTCCAATAGCACAGGATTTTGGGGGCTGGAGATTGCAAAAAACATGCTATAATTATATTATTATTATACAAAAAGTATGGATTCAATTATTTAAGAAATTATATAATTCTGAATGTCTTTTTGGAAGAATTTGTATTTATATTATTGTTATTTTAACATGTTTAGTAAAGATTAGTATTATTACATATAATATACAATAATGTTTTTGTTTGATTAAAGCTACAGATACTTTAACATATTAGATATATGCATCTAAACCACTTGCACATATTAATATAACATGTTTATATCACATGATATTTTTACAGCACATCTGTATATTTGTTCATATTATATTTATATATTTAACTTACTCCAAACTACATTGTACTATATTACTATAACTTTGAGTTTATTGCCATTTGTACAAGTTTAAACAAGTACATTGGAATTGTGATTTATTGTGTAACTTAAAAAAAATCTTTTATCTGTTTTTATCTATTAAAATATTAAAAAATCATGATATTTATAATTTTTATTTATCATTTATTAATGATTAATTATTTTATTTATTTATTGTATTATTTTATTTAGTAATATTTGTATTTATTTTATTTATTGTATTTTATTTATTTAATATTTGTATTTATTTTATTTATTTATTGTATTATTTTATTTAATATTTGTATTTATTTTATTTTTTAATTGTATTTTATTTATTTAATATTTGTATTTATTTTATTTATTTATTGTATTATTTTATTTAGTTAATATTTGTATTTATTTTATTTATTTATTGTATTATTTTATTTAGTAATATTTGTATTTATTTTATTTATTGTATTTTATTTAGTTAATATTTGTATTTATTTTATTTATTTATTGAATTATTTTATTTAATATTTGTATTTATTTTATTTTATTTATTTAATATTTGTATTTAATTATTATTTTATTTATTTATTATATTTATTTATTATTTATTTATCTATCCTTTTCCCCAATAAAATATCTATTTATTGGGAATTTAAATTATTATTAAATTTAAATGTGTTGTGTGTGTAAACACTTTGTCTTTTTTGTGTTTTTCTACATTTTTAAGTTAAGATTTTTACTTAAAAACTTAGAAAAACACAAAAAGACAACGTGTTACATACAAGAAGCTATATCCAAAAAATATAATACATAATATGTGGGTGCAAGAGTTTCCATTTTACAGAGATTTAGCTGTAAACCACATTTTCTTACCCTGTATTTATACATGTGTAATGATAATAAAGTTGAATCTAATCTAATTTTCATTCAGGCTCTAGCTTCTGCTGGTCAGGGCCTCATTTATAAACCAAACTTAACACAGTTTTCTGTTAGTGTTGTTGGGTTTATGTCTCGTTAAATCTTAAATGCACCAATAACCAGGTCTTTCAGGTTTATTTCCAGTACCTGTCCTTCAAGCAGAAACCTGGCGAACAGCTTGTAGCGCTCCACACCTTCTGGATATTCCATCTCCACTGCAGGAAGGGGCCAAGCTACACGGACTGAGACAGAACACACACATTTAATACTTAGAAAAACACCGGGCAGTGTGAAACAAAGCTCTGGTGTTCAGGACTTACAGAAGGTGCTTGAACGGTGACATCTGACGCTTCCTGTGGACGAACAGAACCACGGAGACGGCGACTCCAGAGGAGAACCGAAGTGACAGTACTGAGGAAGAAGCTGAGGAACCCAGGCTGGTTCTACTGCTGAAACACCTGAACAGAGACGAGGAGACGTGCAGAAACAGGTGGAACATCAGAGAGTCTCTGGTTGAAGCTCCACCATTAACTGCATTTGCTATAATATCACAATAAGAGGAACAGCGTGTGAAACTACTTAAAAAAAAAGAAAGGGTGCTGTGCAGAGCATGCAGCTTCTGTAATGAGCTGTAAATAAAAATATATAATTTATTTCAAGTCTTTTAATTTAATTCTAATAAAAAATAGGCCGAGCCTATGGGAATGAACATTTTACAATAAATGTAGGCCTATCTAACATATTTAAATTTCATAATAATTTAAATTCCCAATAAATAGATATTTTATTGGGGAAAGGGATAGATAAATAAATAATAAATAAATATATTAAATAAATAAAATGATAAAATACATACAAATATTAAATAAAATACAATAAATAAATAAAATAAATACAAATAATAAATAAATAAAATGATAAAATAAATACAAATATTAAATAAATAAAATACAATAAATAAAATAAATACAAATATTAAATAAATAAAATAATACAATAAGCAAATAAAATAAATACAAATATTGAATAAATAAAATACAATAAATAAAATAAATACAAATATTGAATAAATAAAATACAATAAATAAAATACAAATATTGAATAAATAAAATAATACAATAAAATAAATACAAATATTGAATAAATAAAATACAATAAATAAAATAAATACAATATTAAATAAATAAAATAGAATAAATAAATACAAATATTAAATAAATAAAATACAATAAATAAATAAAATAATTAATCATTAATAAATGATAAATACAAAATTATGAATATGATTTTAAAATATTTTTTAATAGATAAAAGACAGATTTTTTAATAATGACTTTTTTTAAATTACACAATAAATCGCAATTGAAATATAGGGGGGGCAATTAATTATGGTTAATTAATGAGTTAAAATCATGTTAGTGTTTAGTTGTTAGTTGCTGTTTATTAAGCCACAGATTTTATTGATTTCTATTGTTTTGTTCATGTTTAGGAAGTGGAGCTCCACTCTAATGGAAGAATATCACTGGTTAGTTAATGGGTTAATTAGTAAAGCTTCAAATAAAAATATAATTGTTCTATTAGGGAAAATCTAATTACATTACAATTTGATATTGTTAAATCTCCAGTCACATTAATGAAAGTGAGATTTTAACTGCAGATCTAGCTCTTATATAAACACTCAGAGCTCACCTACCTCTCATGTACATCTTGGACGTCTCCATGATCTCCTGGTAAACCACGAACTCCGGCAGCTTTTTGAACAGTGCAGAGGTCGGGTGGATGAACACGGGGTCGTCCATTAGAGGCGTCTGTCAGCACAAAGTTATATAAAGATGAAGGAGAGAAGTACAACATCCTCCTAAAACCTCCACTACCACTGATCCCAGCGGCTCACCTTGTATCCGTTCTTCCATTTCGGGTCCAGGATCTCCTCCGCCTGAACCCGCCTGGCCAGGTGGTCTCCCAGTCCGGCCAGAACGATCTGCCTCAGACAAACCACCTGCTGCTCTGTGGGCGGAGTCATCCTGGGATTCAGGAAGACTCCGACCTCTGGACACACGGAGTTCACTGCATTCACAGAGGAACAGGAAGGATCCACTGGTGAGTTTCTGCCACGTTACACGTTCAGTCTAGTTTATACATCTGTCTACGTAGCTACACCTGCAGGGCTGTGATTGGTCGGTTCAGCTCCTGCAGGGCTGTGACTGGTCAGTTCAGCTCCTGCAGGGCTGTGATTGGTCGGTTCAGCTCCTGCAGGGCTGTGGTTGGTCGGTTCAGCTCATAAACTAGAGTTTAGGTTCATTTATTTGTTTTATTTCTTACCTGCGTTGGTGAGTTGTCCTCGGAGACGCCTGATCTCCACCATGGCTTTATACCTCAGGCCGTTCTCCTCGCAAAACTTAGGAGTACAACCGGCGAATTCACAGGCTCCAACAGCTCCTGCAGTCACGTGAACAAATGGACTGATATCAGGTAAATGATGCAGGTAAAATGATGCAGGTAAAATGATGCAGGTAAAATGATGCAGGTAAAATGATGCAGGTAAAATGATGCAGGTAAAATGATGCAGGTAAAATGATGCAGGTAAAATGATGCAGGTAAATGATGCAGGTAAAATGATGCAGGTAAAATGATGCAGGTAAAATGATGCAGGTAAATGATGCAGGTAAAATGATGCAGGTAAAATGATGCAGGTAAATGATGCAGGTAAATGATGCAGGTAAATGATGCAGGTAAATGATGCAGGTAAAATGATGCAGGTAAAATGATGCAGGTAAAATGATGCAGGTAAATGATGCAGGTAAATGATGCAGGTAAATGATGCAGGTAAAATGATGCAGGTAAATGATGCAGGTAAATGATGCAGGTAAATGATGCAGGTAAAATGATGCAGGTAAATGATGCAGGTAAATGATGCAGGTAAATGATGCAGGTAAAATGATGCAGGTAAAATGATGCAGGTAAAATTAATACAATGATACAAAGGATTTAAACTAATGATATAACTGTGGCTGACTAGTAACAGGTGATTTAATTAGTTCATAGTTTCTATGGTGATTTAATTAGTTCATGGTTTCTATGGTGATTCGGTTAGTTTATGGTTTCTATGGTGATTAGATTAGTTTATGGTTTCTATGGTGATTTGATTAGTTCATGGTTTCTATGGTGATTCGATTAGTTCATGGTTTCTATGGTGATTTGATTAGTTCATGGTTTCTATGGTGATTTGGTTAGTTTACGGTTTCTATGGTGATTTGGTTAGTTTATGGTTTCTATGGTGATTTGATTAGTTTATGGTTTCTATGGTGATTTGATTAGTTTATGGTTTCTATTCTTCAAATCTAGACTGAACCAGAAATGTTCATGGTAGCAGCCTGGTATGACAAATCTAACTAAACCCATTTTACCTTAAACTACTCATGCAAATGCAAAAAAAGTGGTACAGCAGATGTTTCAAGACTCACCTCAAAATGATCAGTAACAGTCATTATTAATCATAAATATACATGGAAAAGACATATTTGATGTTGTGTTGTTGTAGTAAACACTATAAATACTTTACAAAAGAAAGAACTGCCATTTGTCTTATAAACAGTGATCACATTTAGGAAACCATTTTCAATTCGATTCCTCAAATTAAAGCGTCTCCTGTTGTTAAAACCCAGCATCACTGACTACTAATATTATTATTCTTATAATTATTAATAATCGTAGGCCTACCCAGCATGACCATGAGGTCTCCCAGCAGCAGAGAAGCTCCTTGTCCGGCCCAAAGTCGTCTCATCTGGGTCAATCGAGCCCTTCGCTGGGACAGTTTAGAGCTTTCATCCTCACCACCTGCAGCTCTGAGAAAAGAAATGAATTTTAATTGTGGTTTATATAGATCTAGTACAAACCAAAAGTTTGGACACACCTTCTTCATGACTATTTCCATTGTAGATTCTCATTGAAGGCATCAAAACGATGAATGAACACATGTTTGTGGTGTTATGTACTTAACAAAAAAAGGTGAAATAACTGAAAACATGTTTTATATTCTAGTTTCTTCTAAATAGCAGCACTGCAATGTTGCAGAACTGGGTTTTATCTCCTTTAAATAAGTCTGAGTTCTCATAAAGAGACGTTAGTCCTCACCTGTCCAGGTCCTCAAAGATCTCCCTGACCGTCATGGCCGCTACGACAGCGATGACGTACTGCAGACAGTCCTGCTGCTTCCCCAGCGCTAACATCTTAGCATAGCGAGGCGCTACAGGGAACGAGGCCATGGCTCTGCCCAGAGGGGTGATGGGAGAGCTCAGCCGGACTCGCTCCATCTCTTTAACACTAAGAGGAGACACAGAAAACACAGATAAGGAGTCAAATAAATGCTTTATACATGAAGATGAACTAGTGAAAAGGTCTCAGGAACAGCCAGCCTACTGTAACCAGTGATGAGTCTTAATATAAACTGGACTGTTAGTAGTAGAAGAGGAGGAGAGGAGGAGGAGTAGAGGAGGAGAGGAGAGGAGGAGAGGAGTAGAGGAGTAGAAGAGTAGAGGAGTAGAGGAGTAGAGGAGTAGAAGAGGAGAGGAGGAGAGGAGTAGAGGAGGAGAGGAGTAGAAGAGTAGAAGAGTAGAGGAGGAGAGGAGAGGAGTAGAGGAGGAGAGGAGGAGAGGAGTAGAAGAGTAGAGGAGTAGAGGAGTAGAGGAGGAGAGGAGTAGAAGAGGAGAGGAGTAGAGGAGTAGAAGAGTAGAAGAGTAGAGGAGTAGAAGAGTAGAGGAGTAGAGGAGTAGAAGAGTAGAAGAGGAGAGGAGTAGAGGAGTAGAAGAGTAGAAGAGTAGAGGAGTAGAAGAGTAGAGGAGTAGAGGAGTAGAAGAGTAGAAGAGTAGAGGAGTAGAGGAGTAGAAGAGTAGAGGAGTAGAAGAGGAGAGGAGTAGAGGAGTAGAAGAGTAGAAGAGTAGAGGAGTAGAAGAGTAGAGGAGTAGAGGAGGAGAGGAGTAGAGGAGTAGAAGAGTAGAAGAGTAGAGGAGTAGAAGAGTAGAGGAGTAGAGGAGTAGAAGAGTAGAGGAGTAGAGGAGTAGAGGAGTAGAGGAGTAGAAGAGTAGAGGAGTAGAGGAGTAGAGGAGTAGAGGAGTAGAAGAGTAGAAGAGTAGAGGAGTAGAGGAGGAGAGGAGTAGAAGAGTAGAGGAGGAGAGGAGGAGAGGAGGAGAGGAGTAGAAGAGTAGAGGAGTAGAAGAGTAGAGGAGTAGAAGAGTAGAGGAGTAGAGGAGTAGAGGAGTAGAGGAGTAGAGGAGTAGAAGAGTAGAAGAGTAGAGGAGTAGAGGAGTAGAGGAGTAGAGGAGTAGAAGAGTAGAAGAGTAGAGGAGTAGAGGAGGAGAGGAGTAGAAGAGTAGAAGAGTAGAGGAGTAGAGGAGGAGAGGAGTAGAAGAGTAGAGGAGGAGAGGAGGAGAGGAGGAGAAGAGTAGAGGAGGAGAGGAGTAGAAGAGTAGAAGAGTAGAGGAGTAGAGGAGTAGAAGAGTAGAAGAGTAGAGGAGTAGAGGAGTAGAGGAGTAGAGGAGTAGAAGAGTAGAAGAGTAGAGGAGTAGAGGAGGAGAGGAGTAGAAGAGTAGAGGAGTAGAAGAGTAGAGGAGGAGAGGAGTAGAGGAGGAGAGGAGTAGAAGAGTAGAGGAGGAGAGGAGGAGAGGAGGAGAGGAGTAGAAGAGTAGAGGAGTAGAAGAGTAGAGGAGTAGAAGAGTAGAGGAGTAGAGGAGTAGAGGAGTAGAGGAGTAGAGGAGTAGAGGAGTAGAAGAGTAGAAGAGTAGAGGAGTAGAGGAGTAGAGGAGTAGAGGAGTAGAAGAGTAGAGGAGTAGAGGAGGAGAGGAGTAGAAGAGTAGAAGAGTAGAGGAGTAGAGGAGGAGAGGAGTAGAAGAGTAGAGGAGGAGAGGAGGAGAGGAGGAGAAGAGTAGAGGAGGAGAGGAGTAGAAGAGTAGAAGAGTAGAGGAGTAGAGGAGTAGAAGAGTAGAAGAGTAGAGGAGTAGAGGAGTAGAGGAGTAGAGGAGTAGAAGAGTAGAAGAGTAGAGGAGTAGAGGAGGAGAGGAGTAGAAGAGTAGAGGAGTAGAAGAGTAGAGGAGGAGAGGAGGAGAGGAGAAGAGTAGAGGAGGAGAGGAGTAGAAGAGTAGAAGAGTAGAGGAGTAGAAGAGTAGAGGAGTAGAGGAGTAGAGGAGGAGAGGAGGAGAGGAGTAGAAGAGTAGAGGAGGAGAGGAGGAGAGGAGGAGAGGAGGAGAGGAGTAGAGGAGTAGAGGAGTAGAGGAGTAGAAGAGTAGAGGAGTAGAAGAGTAGAGGAGTAGAGGAGTAGAGGAGTAGAGGAGTAGAGGAGTAGAAGAGTAGAGGAGTAGAGGAGTAGAGGAGTAGAGGAGTAGAAGAGTAGAGGAGTAGAAGAGTAGAGGAGTAGAGGAGTAGAAGAGTAGAGGAGTAGAAGAGTAGAAGAGTAGAGGAGTAGAGGAGTAGAGGAGTAGAGGAGTAGAAGAGTAGAAGAGTAGAGGAGGAGAGGAGGAGAGGAGTAGAGGAGTAGAGGAGTAGAGGAGTAGAAGAGTAGAGGAGGAGAGGAGGAGAGGAGTAGAGGAGGAGAGGAGTAGAAGAGTAGAAGAGTAGAGGAGGAGAGGAGGAGAGGAGTAGAGGAGTAGAGGAGTAGAAGAGTAGAGGAGTAGAAGAGTAGAGGAGGAGAGGAGGAGAGGAGTAGAGGAGTAGAGGAGTAGAAGAGTAGAGGAGTAGAAGAGTAGAGGAGTAGAGGAGGAGAGGAGTAGAGGAGGAGAGGATTTATCTCCATCATCATCATCATCATCATCATCATCACTGACCTCCCAGTACGAGGAGGTTCTGTCAGAGCTCCCAGTGACACCAACAACTGTTCTGCTGCAACTAGAGACTCAACGGAGGGAGACGTGGGGAACGGGAAGTTTATCACCTGCAGACACAACAAATATTAATGAGAGTGTGTGTGTGTGTGTGTGTGTGTGAATATACACACACACATACACTTGAGAGTGTGTGTGTGTGTATATTCATCAGTGATTACATCATTAAAAAATGTGAAATATCATTTTAACTTGATTATATGAGTTTGGAGATTGTTTGATAGACAGATCTATTAAATATTAATTAATTACACAGCCTCATTACAGCAGCATTTCCCACCACCTGCTGCTGTTCAGTGTCTACACACCTTGTCTATGTTGAGGTCTTTCATCTGTAAAACCAGGTCTTCCACAGGCCGACGAGTGATTTCTGCTTCTGAGAATAAACTGAAGTCTCCAAACACAGCGGAGGAGTACAACCTGCAGAGAAATCAGAGAAAACGATGAAATAAACTCAGATTAGACATAAAAACACTCCTCTGGTGAATAATTCCCCTCTGACCTGTAGCAGTGTCCCGGCTCCGTTCTTCCTGCTCTTCCTGCCCTCTGATTGGCCGAGGCCTGCGAGGTCCAGGAGATCCTGAAGGACGAAACCCCGGTCACTCTGTCGTAGAAACGCTTCTTAACGCGGCCGCAGTCCACCACGTACTTGATGCCGGGGATGGTCAGAGACGTCTCAGCCACGTTGGTGGCAACGACACACAGACGGGTACCAGGAGGAGGAGGCCGGAACACCTGGGAACACACACACACACACACACACACAGTAACACACACAGTAACAGACACACACAGTAACACACGCACACACACACAGTAACACAGAAAGTAACACACACACACGCACACACACACAGTAACAGACACAGTAACACACACACACAGTGTAACACAGACACAGTAAGAGACACACACACACACACAGTAACAGACACACACACACACACACAGTAACACACACACACAGTAACACACACACACAGTAACAGACACACACAGTAACACACACACACAGTAACACACACACGCACACACAGTAACACACAGTAACAGACAGTAACAGACACACACACACACACACAGTAACACACACACACAAGTACACAATAACACACACACAGTAACAGACACACACACACACAGTAACACACACACACAGTAACACACACACACAGTAACACACACACACACAGTAACAGACACACACAGTAACAGACACACACAGTAACACACACACACAGTAACAGACACACACAGTAACAGACACACACACACAGTAACACACACACGTACACACAGTAACAGACAGTAACAGACACACACACACACACAGTAACACACACACACAAGTACACAATAACACACACACAGTAACAGACACACACACACACAGTAACACACACACACACAGTAACACACACACACACACGTACACAGTAACACAGACACAGTAAGAGACACACACACACACACACACACACACACACACACACACACACACACACAGTAAGAGACACACACACACACAATAAGAGACACACACACACACACACACACACACACAGTAAGAGACACACACACACAGTAACAGAGACACACACAGAAACAGAGACACACACACAGAGACACACACACACACAGTGACACACACACACACAGTGACACACACACACACAGTGACACACACACACACACACAAAATTAATGAGCCACTTTTTGGTAAATCACTTGAGACAATAACAACACCAAATATGTCTTCTCCATGTATATTAATGATTAATAACTGTTTCTGATCATTCATAAATCACAGCTGCTTAGAACCACATACTCATGTACTAACACTAATAATGATTATAATCACCTTCGCCTGCTGCTCTGGGGCCAGCAGGGAGTACAGAGGCAGGACATAGAGAGGGATGGAGGGGTCTGCCTTCTCCTCTGGAGATAAACACAGCAGGATTATGAACATTCACCTTTAATACGTCTCCCTGTATTTAAATAATCAGCGAGTCTCACCCGTGTCGGCGGGGTCGTCTCCGATGTCGACGTCGGAGCCGTCGTCTTCCTCCTCTCCGATGCCGGCGTCTCTGTCCTCGTCTCCTTCGTCCACCGGCAGAGCGGAATAATTATCCAGATCGATACGAGGCAGCGACTGGAAACAAAGATTGAGATGTTTGGAATGTTTTTATTACTTAGAATGGCCTAAATAACAGATATATTAAAAATAGATAGGATATCCTGGTCATGTGACCTCGTAAATTGTAGGTCCTTCAAAATAAAAGCCCCCTTTTCACACCCAGTTGTGCAAATATAGATTTTATATCTAGAAAAAACTATTTTCCATAGATAGAATAATAGAAAACCTTCAGTTATGAGACAGTGATGCTCACATGTCAAATGTCCATGAACGAACAGGATATCCTGGTCATGTGACCTCATAAAATGTACGTCCTTCAAAATAAAAGCGCCCTTTTCATGCCCAACTGTAAAAATTTTAGCTTTTAGAAAAATCTCTTTTCCATAGCCAAACAGCCAAAATATAATATAACATTAAAATTGAATTGAAAGTTTTAAAAGATAAAAATAAAATAATAAAGTGTATTTATCTCAGATGGTGAGTTTTTTTATTTAGTGAAAATTTTCTAAAATTCTGAAAAAAAGAAAACCTTCTGTTGTGAGACAATGACGATCACATGAGCAAACAGGATATCCTGGTCATGTGACCTTGTAAATTGTAGGTCCTTCAAAATAAAAGCCCCTTTTTACACCCAGCTGTAAAAATATAGATTTTATATCACAGCTTTTTTAGAAAAATCGATTTTCCATAGATAACCTTCAGTTATGAGACAGTGATGATCACATGTCAAATGTCCATGAACGAACAGGATATCCTGGTCATGTGACCTCATAAAATGTACGTCCTTCAAAATAAAAGCCTCATTTTCGTGTCCAACTGTAAAAACAGATTTTATATCACAGCTTTTTAGAAAAATTAAGATAATTAATTGTTACCATATGGCAACACGGTGCAATAGAGGGTTAATACACAATTTATTAATAATTTTTTTTATTTAATTTGTTAGAATTAAATTAAAAGATGTAGGACTTCAAATTAATGGCATTTTTATATTATTGCAAATGGAATGAAACATTCAGCATGTGAGGACTGATGTGGATTTTTTTACTACATATAATAAAACTAGTTGATATTAGAACTTACTACAGTCTTCTTCTGTTTGGTCTTCTTAAACCTCCTCATGGCCTCTGAGGTTTCAGCCTCCTCATCGTCACCTGGACAGAATTAAAACATAAAAACCTGCTCTCTGCTCACAGATCCTGTACATCAGGGAGTGTGTGAAGGTGTGTGTGAAGGTGTGTTACTCACCTGTGGTCGCGTTTCCCTTCCTGAAGGGAAAAGCTTTTCTCAGTTTCCTGCAAACAGTGTGGACCTCAGCCTGACCCGTGAGGAACACCAGGATCCCACCTGAAGACGGAGCATCAGGTTAGAAGGAGATGGACCAAGCAACAGCCAGAGGTCAAAGGTCAAATAACAGTTAATCAACTCCACTGGTCATAGGTTTCTGTCTATTTATCTATTTTCGTGGAACTATCCCGAGTTTACACCTTTTTATTATACAGATTCTTTATTACATTTAGGCCATTTTAAGTAATAAAATAGAGGGTAAACTAAGTATTTTCAGGGTAAAATAAAAGCAGAGAAGCTGCTAAGCGTGTGTGTACCTGGAGGCAGCATGCGGTGGATCTTGCAGGTCTTGTGGAACACCTCTCCGGTGTAATCCTCCAGCGGGGTGCGCTTGTTGAAGTGGATCGTGACGGGGAACTGGCGAGCGTCCACCTGGATGACGGGCGGCGGCGTCTTAAACAGCTTCAGGTTCTCTGTGAAGTCCTCAACCCGCAGAGTAGCCGACATGACCAACAGCTTCATGGGCGTCCCTCTCTGTAGAGAGCAGGGAGGAGGATGTGGACATGGAATAATAAAAGTTAAACCAAGAAAGAAGTGACAAATGGAATCAAACACACAGCAGGATGTATTAATAATTAATATTAAAACAAATATATAAGAAACAGCCTCAGGATAGTTTCACGCTTTATAAGTCAATGGGACTCCATAATAACGCTCAAACAGGATATCCTGGTCATGTGACCCCATAAAATGTATGTCCTTCAAAATAAAAGCCCCCTTTTCACACAGCAGTGTGTGTTACCTTGTTTCTGAGTGGGACGATACGTGACAGCAGCCCAATGAGGATGTCTGTGTAAACACTACGTTCATGTGCTTCATCGATGATGATCACGCTGTATCTCTGCAGCAGGAAATCCTACAAAACCGGAGGAAACGGGGACAAAGTCGGTTAAATACCACATGAAGGAACTTAGAAACTCACTGGATAAAGAATGCTTTACATTACAAATTATACCAATTATCAAATCAAATTATATAAATTATAAATATTAATAACAATTATCTATCAACCAATTAGTTTCTCATCGTCTAATGCAGCAATTTATATATTATTTCTGAATTTTTATTATTTATGAACTTTATCTTATCATTTCTGAATTATTTTTGTTATTGTTTTAAATTTTATTTAAATTTCCCCCTTTTAATCAACATATATCTTGTTTGTTTCAATTTGAATTTCTTGATTTTTAATCTTATTTAATTTTAATTAAAATTTTCCCCTTTTAATCAATTGTTTTTAAACTATATTTTGGTTGTTTTTGTTTTAATTTCAATTTCTTGATTTTTAATATTATGTTAAATAATTTAATTTCCCCTCCCTTTAAATCAACTGTTTTTAATTATATCTTGCTTGTTTTATTATTATATAATTTGTATTATTTATAAACTTTACCTTATCATTTCTTAATTATTTTTGTTTATAATTTAATTTAGATTTTCCCCTTTAAATCAACAGTTTTTTAATTATATCTTGTTTTGTCTTATTTATCATTAATTACTATTTTTTCCCCTTTTAATATTTTTTTTAAATTATATCTTGCTTGTTTTAATTTCAATTTCTTTCTTATTTAATTTTAAATTAATAATCTAATAATAAACTTGCCTTGTCTTTATTTCAATTTATTGATTTTTAATCTTATTTAATTGTCATTAATTACTATTTTCCCCCTTTAAATTAGCCGTTTTTAAATGGTATCTTGCTTGTTTTGTTTTTATTTTCAATTTCTTTCTCATTTAATTTTAATAATATTTTAATAATGAATTAATCTAATAATAAACTTGTCTTTATTTATCTGTTGTGCTGTGAAACAAGCATAAAGGACAAAGTGAAACCTTCTGAATCTCCTTGAGTAAAACTCCGTCCGTCATGAACTTGATCTTCGTGTCATCAGTGACGTTTCCTTCATATCGGATCTGGTACGAAACGACTCTAAACACACATCATCATTGATATTAGCCATTAATTCTAATTATTCGGGGTGTTCTGCATCCCGTTTCCTTGTTACCGTGACGACAGGTTCATCTCCTTGGCCACTCTCTGGGACATGCTAACGGCTGCTACTCTCCTGGGCTCCGTGATGCCGATGATGCCGCCGCCGCTGGAACAAAAAGACAGAAATGAACCAGGAACGTGTTTGAACATCATCGTTTCCATCAGGATCAGACGGGTACCTGGCGTAGCCGGCCTCGTACAGGAACTGAGGCACCTGCGTGGTTTTTCCACTTCCTGTTTCTCCACAGATGACGACGCAGGGATTCTCCCTCACCGCCTCCATGATGACCTGCTCCTCGGCCAAAACCGGCAGCTTCAGACGAGATTCCTGCAGAAACGATCCAATAAACTGGATTATCTACAGATACGACTGTTTATCATTCAATATGAAATGTATTAAAATGAGATTTGAAGGCAACAAGACATGAGAGATGGGTACATTTTCACTAAATTAAGAACAAGATGAAGCTAATTGTATGATGTTTTTGATTGTTTGGTTTATAAAATGACTATAAAATAATATAATTTCTACCTAAAAGTTAAAGATTAGATAAAGACTAAAGACATAAAGGACTAAGGAAACTAGTCAAATAGTCAAATTTGGTTGGAACAATAGAAATTCTGCTTTTTTTAATTTTAAAATAATAGTCAAAATGAATTAATTATCAAAATAGTGAAGAACAAGACTTTACTGGAATGAAGGTTCATAATCATGTAATAAACATTAAATATTGAATTCATTAATGAATTATGTCACTTTTAATCCAAAGTTGACATCGTTTGACGTGCTTTTATTTTGAAAACTTGACATAAACCAAATGTACATGTACACACACACACGTACACACACCTGTACACACACACGCACACACACACACACACACCTGTACACACACGCACACGTACACACACACACGCACACATGCGCACGCACACACACGTACACACACACACCTGTACACACACCTGTACACACACACCCCCTTCCTGTACACACACACACCTGTACACACACCTGTACACACACACCCCCTTCCTGTACACACACACACCTGTACACACCTGTACACACCTGTACACACACACCCCCTTCCTGTACACACACACACCTGTACACACCTGTACACACACACCCCCTTCCTGTACACACACACACCTGTACACACCTGTACACACACACCCCCTTCCTGTACACACACACACCTGTACACACCTGTACACACACACCCCCTTCCTGTACACACACACACCTGTACACACCTGTACACACACACCCCCTTCCTGTACACACACACACCTGTACACACCTGTACACACACACCCCCTTCCTGTACACACACACACCTGTACACACCTGTACACACACACCCCCTTCCTGTACACACACACACCTGTACACACCTGTACACACACACCCCCTTCCTGTACACACACACACCTGTACACACCTGTACACACACACCCCCTTCCTGTACACACACACACCTGTACACACCTGTACACACACACCCCCTTCCTGTACACACACACACCTGTACACACCTGTACACACACACCCCCTTCCTGTACACACACACACCTGTACACACCTGTACACACACACCCCCTTCCTGTACACACACACACCTGTACACACCTGTACACACACACCCCCTTCCTGTACACACACACACCTGTACACACCTGTACACACACACCCCCTTCCTGTACACACACACACCTGTACACACCTGTACACACACACCCCCTTCCTGTACACACACACACCTGTACACACCTGTACACACACACACCCCCTTCCTGTACACACACACACCCCCTTCCTGTACACACACACACCCCCTTCCTGTACACACACACACCCCCTTCCTGTACACACACACACCCCCTTCCTGTACACACACACACCCCCTTCCTGTACACACACACACACCCCCTTCCTGTACACACACACACACCCCCTTCCTGTACACACACACACACCCCCTTCCTGTACACACACACACACCCCCTTCCTGTACACACACACACACCCCCTTCCTGTACACACACACACACACACACACACACACACACACACACACACACACACACACACACACACACACACACACACACACACACACACACACACACACACACACACACACACACACACACACACACACACACACACACACACACACACACACACACACACACCTACCTACCTGTATTTCTGCCAGTCTGTCCACAGGAATAAAAACCGCCGGCTGCTGCAGCTTCTTCTTCATGTGGATTTTCTCCTGATCTGAAACGTTCGTCTCTTTCTTCTCTTCTTCCTTCACGTCGGGTTCAGAATCCTTCGGTTCCGTTTCTTTAGATCCGCTCGTCTCTGTGGTTCCATCATCTTCATCATCCTCATCATCCTCATCATCCTCTTCCTCATCAGATGATGTTTCCACATCACTACTTTCTTCCTCCTCCTCTTCTTCTTCTTTCCATTTTCTCTTCCTGTTTGCTCCACTCAAGCTGCTGATCTTCGGTGCTGAATCTCCATCTTTTACTTCATCTGACGACCTGGAAATAACCAGAAAATATAAATATACCACCTTAAACTCTGCCAGAGTTTCAATTAACTAGAAAGTCCCCCTTAAATGAAGTGTGCAGGTTTATATGTGAAGACTTTATTTACAGTTGTGTTCAGAATAACATCAATAACCGGATTAATCCAGGTTTTTATTATAATTTACCAGCAGATTCTCAGAAAACCAACAAGATATGCACAAGTTTAAGGCTGTGACATTAGTTGAAAGGGGAAAAAAATCAGCTGTTAACTTTACAAACTCAAACTGGGGCTTTAACAGACACTTTCTACTTTCTCTGCTCAGCTGAGCCCCCGTGGTGCGTTCAGGGACTTACAGTTTATTGTGGTACAGCTTGTCTCCTGTGCCCAGTCGGGACGTGGTGTACAGCAGCTTCAGCTCGGACTCTGGAAGCTGCACCTCGGCCAGTTTGTTGAGGATGTCCACTCTCTGGACGACAGAGACACAAATACTGCAATTACAGCATTAATCACAGCTTAAATAAAGTGTTTTAGATGAACCGAGTCAACCTGAGTGGTGAAAAACTACAGTGAAGTCAGATATTATCCAACTTTAAAGCAGAATATACAGGAAGTCACAGATATATTCACTTCCTGTTTGATCCATATGTTTCTATTAGTAGTTTGCAGTTAAGGTTCTGTTATTTAGTTACTAGTTAGCAGTTTTGAAAGAAAAAGGCATAATTATTTAATTTACATATTCAATTAAAATCCTTTTATCCAAAAAAATAAGGGAAGAATATTTAATCCCACTCCTTCTTCATGTATTAATAATAAACACTTATTAATTGTTTTTATATATAAATTACGGAATTAACAGTTAATAGAGAGGAAAAGCAGCAAACGTTTCTTCTAATACTTTATTGACTGATTTGTATTCATTATTATATAGAGTATATGGGAGGATGTGTCTATTTCACATTATATTAAATTATTTGTTCTTTTTTATATATATAAAACTCTGTGGTTGCTTGTTTTAAAGTGTAGAAACCTTCAGAACATCAGAGTAACCTCAGCATCAGATCATGTCTCACCTGAGCTTTCTTCTCCTTGCGTTCCAGCACCTTTTGCAGCTCTTTCCTCTGTTTCTTTGTTAAAGGTTTTTTTGTGGAAACAGGAGTCACTGAGGTTTTCTTCTTCTTGGTTTTACTGGCTGGAAGAACCAAAGCGTTGCTCTCATCTACTCCCTTCAGTCTGGCTCCGTCTGACAGAAAAAAACATCAGAAGACATTAAAAGATGCACCAGATATGATTAATTCAGATTGTCTTTTTGCACAAAATGAGGATTTTGTCCCTCATCACTTACATTAAAATCAATTTTAAAGGGCCAGTATGAAAAGGAGAACATCTTCCAGGGTTCATAAGGACATCGGAATGATTTAAGACACATATGAAGCCAAACTTTTATTTTTTTACCTTTTAATTCCAGAACAACTTCTGTCTTTTCTCCATCTGCAGGTTGTTGAGGTTCACTTTGCTGCCTCGCCTTCCAGTTTTGTTTCTTCCTTAGTTTTCCCATTTCTAATCGACTTATGACAATAAGAACACCACAAACATGCATTTAAAACCACAACTCGATGACTCTAAACGGGAAAACCTGACATTTTAGCCGCTGAACAGTGTTGTAGCAACAGCTAGCTAAACTAGCTTAACCGTTACGTAATAAAGTTGCTTAAACAGCGACTCGATCCTTAAAAACGTTATTAAAAAATAAACGTCTTATTTCAACAGGTTACACAACATAAAGTGACATTTTGACAATTAAAGTTTTAAAATCCTGCCTTGCACAAACCTCACGTGTAAACATGCGTGGGTCCCTCCGGTAAAACTGTCCGTCGCTGGAAAAATGAAACGTTTCCGGAGAAAGGTTCCGCTGCTAAAAGTAAATTCTGCGTTTCCGATAATTCGATTTTTTAATATAAATATTGACTTTTTTCACATAAAATACTTTAAGGAAAAGATACAGGCTGGATTTACATTATTTTTCTTTATTATTAGGATGAAAATTATATTAAAAAAAAATATCTAATTAAAAAAATTACAAATTTTGACGCAATTTTTGTAAACTTTATAAACATATGGAATGTTTAAAAGGTCAAAATACAGTTTAATATATTGTGTGAGACAGACATTGAAATATATGTAATAAAGAACAGAATAATGTGTACATTTGAAGATGAATAAATTGCACAAAATGGTATTAAACAGCAAATATTCTATACATATCTGAAAAAATACTGTATAGATCACAATTGACAAATATCAACACTGTGATTGCAATTTATAAAACACATCAATCATTTCTCATTCATACCTCAGTTAATGCTACTGCTAATCCTGCTACTGCTAACACTGCTGCTGCTAACCCTGCTAGTGCTAACACTGCTACGTACATTTTGAAGTTTTCTAATAGCAGAGCTGTTTATTGTTGAATGTTTTTATTGTTGATTTGTTGTCATGGTTACATGAGGCTAAACCACACAGGTGAATTACATATATATATATATATATATATATATATATATATATATATATATATATATATATATATATATATATATATATATGTTATCTATTTATTCATTTTCTCTGTTTAGGGTGTCTTTAATTTCCCTGAGGAACCCCCTAAAGGATCTATAAAGTATATAAATATAATCTAATCTAATATAATCTGTATTAAAAGTTTCAGATAAAATAGAAGACGCCAATTGTTTTATTTTTGGGAAATTCTTTGGTGTTTTTGTAAATCCTTATTTCTTGTGGTTTCATTTGCTTTGATGTATTTTATTATTCCATTTAATCGATGTTAATTTACCCAGAAATTGTCCCTTGATGGGTCTAATCTAATCTACTCTACTCTAACCTAATCTACTCTAATCTAATCTAATCTAATGTAAATTGAAAATTAATGCTTTTCCAGTGATTGATTTTTCCATCCATCCTCATCAGATGCCGCTGTCCTTTAAAGGCGTGTACTCGGCCTCCCTGTCGTTGAAACTCTCCTCCTTCGTCCTCCTCGCCTCCGTCGACATCCTCTCGAACTTCCTGAGGAACACGACGACGGCGGCCAGCAGCGCCGCCTGCACCAGCACCGTCACCATCAGCAGCACCTGCCAGACCAGAGCCAGGTCGCAGTACCAGTAGTGGCAGGACCGCAGCACCTCCTCCTCCGTCAGATACGCCACCAGCCTCCTCCTCAGCCGGGGCGGCGAGCTGCAGTTCACCCCCACGTGGTCGACCCGCCGGTGGACCAGCAGCGCCCGCAGGTACAGGATCCCGCAGTCGCAGGCCCAGGGGTTCCCGTGGAGGGTGACCCGGCGGAGGGAGGCCAGCCCGTCCAGCAGCTCGTTGGGCAGCGTGGTCAGACGGTTGTCGTGGAGGAAGAGCTCCGTGACGTCGGCGGGGAAGACGCTCGGGAGCGAGGAGGAGGTGAAGGACCTGCCGCTGCAGTTCACCTGAGTCCCCTGACAGGAGCACAGGCGGGGGCAGGCCCACGACCTTTGACCTCCGCAGAAGAAGAAGAGCGGACACAGTAGCAGGAGGAACTTCATCCTTATCAATCACTGGAGAAGAGAAAAGATATTAAAACTGCCATGTAGTCCCTAAAACCTGCATCAAATATTTATCATATTCATTTAAATACTCTCTGTATATAATGTGGATGTTTTTATGCCTCTAGATATTTATTTTAAACTGTTATTTTCTGTATCTGAGCTGCAATAAAACACAAATTTCCCTGATGTGGGATCAATAAAGTTTTAAAATAATAATAATAATAATAAAAATGTACCATATACTTTAACTCTCTTTAAAAGGTTTTTTAAAAAATTAGAAAATTAAATAGTATTATATCACTGTCTTGTTATTTTGCAAAATTTTCTTATTATTTAAGGATTTTAACCAACTATTTAATTATAATTTATACTAGTTTATGGGTCAGTGGTTTAACCCAAAAAACTCAGTAAAAGACAATTTAACTCTCTTAAAAATGTTTAAAAAAATTAAAAATACATGATATCAACTAGTTTTATATTCTAGGATTATATATTTAAAGTTTATTATTCTTTTTTGGAATTTATTTGACATTTTCTGTCCAAAAAAACACAAAATCATGATTTTTGTAATATAAAAATAATAATAATAAAAAATACAAATGCATTTTAATACGAAGGCAATTTATTAAAAGTTCAAAGTATAAAATGGAGAAAAAAAAAATATATATATATAAATTTGGGCTTAAATGGGACAATATCAAAACTAATTTTTTAAAATAAATTAAAAAACACTATCAACATATATTTTAGGTGGATTAAATATTTAAAATTTATCTTTTTTTTTGGTTACACCATTTTTTTTGTTGGAAAAAAATCGCACAAAAAAGTGATTTTTATAAAAGAAAAATGATAAAAATACCATGAAAACCACCAAAAAAACACAATTCTTGAATAAATCGATATAAAACAAGTTATAATATATGGTACCAAAATAGTTTAACTCTATTAAAATGATTTTAAATAATTAAAAACATATGATATGAACTAGTTTTATTATCTAGGTGGATTAAATATTAAAAATATAAATACATGTAAAAAAAAATCACACAAAAATGTGATTTTTGTAAAAGAAATGATAGAAATTGACTTTTAAATAACAAGAAACCAACATAAACACATAATATACGTTTATATAAACCTGATAAATGCTTCTTTTTTTAACTTTCATCTATTATCTGTCACTGACCTGTACATATATTATTTATATTATTAAATATAACATTTTCCTCATGTAGTTAAATATTTATAAACTAATTTAGTAACTTCCTGAACCAAAAGTACAGAAAATGTATGTAAAAACAGCATTTTGTTGGTATTTCTGAGTTTTTTGAGAGCAGGAGGTTATAAAATACAGAACCAGGATGTTTAAATATGATTAATTAATGAAATATATAGAAGTTTAAACGTCTAAACACGAGTCATTTACCTTCAGCGTTTCTCCAGCAGTCGGTTTGTGTTTTTACTGTCGTTCTGTTTCCAACCGTCTGTTTGTGACTGATAAACAGGACGTGAACATATCTCAGCTACATTTCATGTTCCTGCTGTTTCCTGTGGTCAAAACGCAGCAAATCAGCTGAAACAACAGCAAATATATCATTAAAATATCATTTAAATACTTAATAATCAAGCATTCGTTGCAGTTTTAAATGGAATAATGTTCTGTAGGGTGATAATTATAACAACACAACACCAAATATGCATTTTTCATGTATATTTATGATAAATAATGACTGTTTCTGATCATTTTATGTTGGAATTATGTGATAAAATATAATTATTTAAGCTTATTTAAGCTTAAGGTAAAATAGCAAAGGGGAAATTCAAATTTAGATGATTAAACATCACTTGTTTTTTAAAGCAAAATATGCGTATATATTCTAAATTAACATTATTTCTGATGGATTCCATCAAGACAGATGTCATGCATAGTTATTTATGTGCATATTTGTTTTTTTAATAGATTTATCATCCTTAATAATAATTCTTTAACCAAAACTATTATATAATATTATATATTATACTATTACAGGTCAGATACAGAAGATAATCTGTATGATAAGATGCACATATCACATATATTATGCATAAAGATATTTCTATTTATTTATATTAACGTTTATTTAACCTTTAATTAACCAGGTAATAATAAACCCATTGAGATCCAAGGGTGTTAACATTTAAAACATAAAGAGCAGTAGTTTATGGTAAAATAAATTAAATTATTCAATATATATATTAACATTTAGAACATAATGTGTGGTAGTTATAATTATTATTATTAGGATGTTAGTAGGTTACATTAATGGACTCTTTTAAGTTTTAAGTTTGTTTCATCCAAATAACAAGGACATTTACATAAATTAGACATTAATTCTATTTATTCTCCTGTGATGAGGCTGTTCTACACAGGAAAAGGACGGTTCGGAGGAGATAAAAGCTGCAGCCGGACGTCGAACTGGATAATCTCCACAGAAACGAAGCCGCTGACGAGAAACAAGAGTGTTTATTTGTCACACTTTTATAAACGGGGGCTCATTTTCTCCTCATTCACACACCTCAGGTGATTCTAACTCACACGCAGGAACACACACTTCAACTCCAAGGAGAGATATTTAAAACATCAGCATAGACACAGTATTTGCTCCTCATTTTTAGTCTGTTTTTTTTATTTTAAACCAGTGGCTACTAAGCTCATGATGCATTTTTTTTTAATACAAGCACAGGGCAATCGGCTATAAAGCAGTAAAAATAGGCCCAGGGCATTTAGCGGATATGAGTAACGGCAGCATGCTCACACATGCACCCTGTGCTGCACCTACCCTCTCATTATGGCAACAAAAAAAACAAAAAACAACTCTCCATTCACAGTTAGCCACTGGCGATAAGTGCATTTTCAACTCAGCCAGCAAATATAGAAAAAAAACAACGCTGGGAGAGGATGTTCTGTATGTATCGGTGATTAAAGGAAAGTGGATTTTAAGGAAAAAGCCTTTATAAGGACATTTTTTTAGGGTTTTTTTTTGGACGGATACCTGTGATATTAAAGGAATTTCATTAAAAGAAACACACACTCACCCTCACAGAGAAACACATGATAAAAAAACAACATCCACGTTCAAAACTAAACATCACTGACAACTTAAAATGTCTTTACAAAACATCTGGCAGCACATATTCATACTCATACCCTGACGGAGGATCCAAAAAGGTTTAGCATTGCATTTATAAATTAGATACACTGAGTAGTAATTTAAATTACGCGTTTTATATTATTATATATGTTAAGACTGTTAAACCACAGCAGGGGAGGGAGTGGATAGTTTCAGAGAAGAATAAAGGAAAAAAAAAAACAACTCTGACGAAAACGAACTATACAAAGCACCAAACTGAAGAGAAATTTACAGCCAGAGTTAAAACACATGATTTCCGTGTTGCGTTCGGTGTCTCCGTGGTTCTGGAGGAGGACAGCAGGTGGCGCTGCGGAGCAGGTTTTATATGTTTCTGCTCTGGAGGTCGTCACTTCTCGTGCATCTGCTGCTGCATCTTGGTCAGCATCTCCTGCATCCTCTTCAGCTGAGGACAGAAAAAGAACGGAGACGTTTATTCTGCAATTCTGTGCGAGTTTGAAGTTTTTTAAATTGTGCTGCAGCTGCATTTATTTTAGAAGCTGAGGAAGAGTTTTATTTTTCATTGTCAGCAAATCCAGAGCCAAACAAACAACAAACCTTATTTACAAGTATAAATAATATAATGGACCATTTTTTTCATGTATATTTATAATTAACCCATTTAATCCTAAGAGATTTTATACTTTATACTGAATAAATAGAGGGTTATGTCTGAGTTAAAGAATGAATTAATTCAACTAGAACCTCTAATTATTTAAATATTACATTATATCATCATTTTCTTGATGGATTAACTGTTGAGATTATCATGAAATTAACCCATTTAACTAAATATTTCATGCATATACGCATATGCATCTACATTTTTCCATTTTCTACTATTTTCTTTGCAGAAGATATTATTTTAATCACTATTATAGTTGCACTAATCTGCCCATAAACAAAAATGTATCCCATGTACAACATTATTTTTAGAGGATTATTCTAGAGACTTGAATGATTAAATAGATATAAACATGTCAGGGTTGATGATCATAATAATTTAAATAAAATGAATGTTTCTGGGAGGGTCATGTGACAGGAAGTAGTTGTTTACTATCATGTCATTAGAAAAAAAAGATGTATGAGTAATATTTAGATTCTTTATTTTAAGTATAAATGACATTCATAGATTTAAAGGCTCATAGGCTTAACTATCTGATCATTTTGTGTTGGAATTACAGTGTTATTACCATTTAAAAGTTTGGGGTCACTTAGAAATGTCATTGTTTTTAATAGAAAATCGCTGTATTTGTATGCCCTTCAAAATAAAAGCCCCCTTTTCACGCCTAACTACCCTAGATAGTGAGTTTAGTGTTTCCCCAAATTTCCCCAAATTCTGATCAGATCTTCACCAGGTGACATGTTCCTCTACCACAAAGAGTTCTGGGCCTGTTCGTTTCTTCATTAACTCCAAAGACTAATAACAGCGATTGTTTTTTGAGAGTAGTTTTCTGTAACTCGTAGTTTATCGTGTTACATCATAAACACGGTGAATGGAAGCGTGCAGCAGCAGTGGCGTCTCAACTAATCACCGTCTCTAAACTAACTGCTGTGACTGGAACCTGCTGTGACTGGAGCCAATGGATCACAGTCTGTTTTATTTTGAAATCTGCCTTTTCTCTCCTTTCAGGTCCCTTTCTCCTGCAGCTTTGTTTGTCATTTTGGGTTTTTCATTTGCTTTTTTAGTTTCCTCATAAGAGTCATATTCAGTTTGACTTTATTATTAAAAGACATTTATTTTAATACTTGACAGGGCAAAGATTTGTGATACACGCATGAAAAAACAGAAATCTAAAATCGTTGTTTACCTCCTCATCTTTCATTTTGATTAGTTTCTCAGTTTCAGCATCAGGAGTGGACAGCGGCAGGATGGGGATGGGACTCTCCATGCGGTTGTCCTGAGCCAGTTTACTGAGAGGAAACAGCAAGAAAAGGAGACAAATCTGTAATAAAAGCTGAGATATTTACAAAAAACTCTCATATTGTCTCAACACACACACACGGGGGTTAGTGATAAAACTGTCCCTAAAAACCTGATACCAGACAGTTTAACTCTCTGAAAAAGGTTTTAATATCATGAAAATAAAGTTAAACTCTCCCAGAACGAGGTTATATTGTATATATATATTATATAAGTGCAAAATACAAAATGGGAAAATAGATAAATACATTTATATGCATGGAAATGTGCTTAAATACCATGTGGTGTAAACCACCATTTGATATTTCATGTCAAAAAAACACAATTCTTGAATAAATCGATATTCAGTCATATTAATAATTGGCTCTTTGAGGGAAACCAGAACACTGATGTGGCCATGGGAACAAACTGAGTTTGACTCCCCTGCTGTGATGTCACAACTACACACTCACTTCCCACCACTTATTTAATCAGTTAATCAGAGAAGAAGCTCGTTAGTGTCAATAAAACGACCTCTTGACCTGAGAGGAGATGTAGGAGTATGTTAAGATGATTTTTGATTCTTAAAACCACAAATATGTCTTATTAAGTTATTATGTTTTAGATAAAACACAGGAAAAGCAAACAGCACGGGACTCTATTTGACACTGACACACACACACACACACACACACACACACACCTGGTCATCTCCTGTATACACTGAGCTCTGTAGTTTTCATAGTGGACGTCACAGGTCACGTCTTTGAGGTCGTGCATGTGTGAGCGGATCAACATGTTCCTCAGTTTCACAAAGTCACAATGTGACTGGTTCTCCACTGCAAACAGAGTTCAGTCATTAAATTATAATTATAATATAAATAAAGGTGACATTCAGGGTAAAAACATGAGAATTTACCTTCAACGATTCCCCAGGGATAAAGTCTCCCTCTGACCCTTTGACCTCGAGCTTCAACCACCGTATTACTGCCGATCACAGCGAACGGGGTGCACTCCTACACACACACACACACACACACACACACACACACACACACACACACACACACACACACACACACACACACACACACACACACACACACACACACACACACACACACACACACACACACACACATAAATCGAATGAGTCCAGAGAAGCTGACTGAGCAGGTTCTGCCTGACTCATAATCACAGGGTTGGACGCGTTTTTAAAACACTGTTTTTGCAGCTCGAGTTGAACCAGAACCACAAATGTTGAGACAAGTAAAACGTTGTTTTATCTTCTGAACCCAGATTTTACCAGATGATCAGTGTCGCAGATGAACTTCAATCACTATTTAAGATCATTAAAAAAGATTCAGTTCACCCAAGTTACAAGTTCATTAGTTTAAATATATATATTACCCCACAAAATGTATGAAATCCACTGAGTCTTGTATTTTTTTTATCAATAAAATACAACACAATGATGTATTCTGCATGAGCTAATTCAAAAAAGAGCCATTAACATGTTGTTTTACTGAATTACTGAATAAATCTTACTATAATAACAGGACTCATCTGATTCACTGCAGCTCAACACTAGAAACACTTAACTTTTTATAGTTTATTATTTTAAGGTCATGATCCTCTAATGCAACGCAACCACTAATAATCAAATTAGTATCAACCAACAAGACAAGACAAGTTTCTGCTGTTATGAAATATAGTTATTGAGTCATGCAGTTATGTTGAAATGAATGTGTGATTCTGTGACAACGCCCATATTAGAGGAGATAGAAATAAAAGCATATTTAATTAAAGATAGTTTAGTTTTAGTATAATATTATTTTACTTTGGCTGTAATTTATTGAAATGATTGAAAATCAATCAGTTAACCCTTTATTACATAGTGTTTCTATACGAAAAAGCTGTGATATAAAATCTGTTTTTACAGTTAGGTGTAAAAAGGGGGCTTTTATTTTGAAGGACATACAATTTATGAGGTCACATGACCAGGATATCCTGTTTGCTCATGGACATTTGACATGTGAGCATCATTGTCTCATAACAGAAGATTGTCTTTTATTTTTTTTACACCAGTTAGTTGTAAAAAAGGGGGCTTTTATTTTGAAGGACATACAATTTATGAGGTCACATGACCAGGATATCCTGTGTGACATGTGAGCATCATTGTCTCATAACCAAACGTTGCTTTTTATTCAGAATTTTGGAAAATTTTGGAAAAATTTAACTCATTATATGGGCTGAGTAAACTTTAATATAAAAAAATGCAAATATGTTAAATTCCTATTGACTAACATAGCATAAGACTATGTTTAAAACTGTTTTTTCTATTATTTAGGCCATTCTAAGTAATAAAAACATGTTTTACCATGTCTAAGTAATATTTCATCCAGTAGAGGGTAATTCTATAATAACTGTTTTGACTTCAGTGTATTATTTAGACTGTGTCACCTCATTTATGGTTCAGTATAATGACTGTAATCTGTAGCAGAGAATCAGTAAATAATAATAATAATTATTATTATTTTCTCTGACTCACCTTCAGCTCTTTATCGAGTTGTTTGAACTCTTCATCCTCATCAGAGTCACATTCAGGGAACTGGTAAACTTTGATCCCAAACTTGTCTATTTCCTCTCGTATCTAAATGCGATAAACAATGATTATAATTTGATTTTTTTCCAACATAATGGCTGAATTGGCTGCAGCGGTGACTCACTCGGTCTTTGAGCTTCTTTATCTCGTTGGGTGTGAGGCAGTCGGCTTTAGCGATGAGGGGGATGATGTTCACCTTTTCATGCAGAGCCTTCATGAACTCGACGTCCACCGGACGCAGCCTGAGGACGGAAATAAAAAAGAAAAGGGATTAAAATCGTATTTTCACTTTATACGACCATAATAATCTGTTCCTATCTTCTTCTTCTTCTACTTCTCTACTCTACTTCCTGTTCCCTCCTCCTTCCCGCTAGTCGCTGTTGCTATGGTAACCGACATCGTTAGAACTCGTTAACGATCATTAATCTAATTTTAACAAGCAGACTGGTAAAAAAAAATAGGCTGATTTTGGACAAATATTGAATAAATGGTGTAATAAATGACTTACTGGCTTCTAGATAGTAGTTTATTTCACGTAGCTAGCTACTAGCTGACTGTCAGAATTAGACGTTAGCCGAAAACAGAATCTGGACCAAACCACTTTGAGAAATAGGGGGGGGGGGGGGATTTGGGGGACATAATTTTTCAATAATTTCGTAACGCATTGTTTTACATTCAGCAGCGCTTGTGTTTTGTGTTTACTTAACATTTATTTAATATTAAAAATTATTTAGTTGTGTTTATAAAGATTCTTTTGGTGGGGGACAACTTTGTGGAAGGAGGGAGTCACCCCAGGATTTTCACCTGAATTAAAAGTCCCACAAATAAAAACTGGTGACACATACAGACTTGTGTATTGTGCTGAACCTAATATTAATTCAATTAATACTGATTTTACTTTAAAAATGTCAGATAGTTGATGTTTCTTATGTCAATAGGTTGTTTTTTATCATTAACTATAGGGTGGAGGGGGAATGGGAAATACCATGAAATGTCTTGGATTAAAAAAGTGTGTGTGTGTGTGTGTGTGTGTGTGTGTGTGTGTGTGTGTGTGTGTTATTACCCATGTCCAAATGGAGGGATGAAGTAGAGGCAGCAGTGGACTCTGTTGTCCTGGATGTTCTTTCTGTTCAGACCACTCTCATCCCTGAAGTATTGTTCAAACTGTTGATCAATGTAGTCTGTGATTGGCTTCCAGCTACACACACACACACACACACACACACACACACACACACACACACACACACACACACACACACACACACACACACACACACACACACACACACACACACACACACACACAGTGAGTTGAAGTGAGCAGGCCGGACCAGCACACGTCAGATCAGCAGATTTTCTCACCACTCGTTGTTGTTGACGGCGTCTCCAAACCCCGGCGTGTCTACGATGGTCAGTTTCAGCTTCACTCCTTTCTCCTCGATGTCCACTGTGTGTTTGATGATCTCCACGGTTTGGTTGATGCGTTCTGGAAACAAAGAAAACACAGAGAAGGTGAAGGAACGTGAGTTAAAACAGCAGCTCAGGGATAATGTGAATAAATCAACCCTGAATCCCAAATGAATCCATTTGAGATTGTGTGAGAGCAGCAGGATTTAATGCATCAGCAAGATGAGAAAACTGTCATTTTATACTTAAAATAAAAAAGAGAAATGTTTCTCATACTTCCTCCTGAGAACATGGAGAAGACAAACCCTCCCAGAAAGAGTCATTTTATTCAGATTATTATGATTTTCAATCTATTTAATTATTCAAGTCTTTAAAGCAGAGGAGTCAAACTCAGTTTGTTCCCGTGGTCACATCAGTGTTCTGGTTTCTCTCAAAGGACCAATTATAAAGATCATATATATGTATCTACGTATTATTATTATTATATATGTTATTATATTAGATAATTGTCTCTCCACTCATAATAGTGCTGGTGACAATTTGATGATGCAGAAATAATGTTGTATTGTTGTTAGTGTCTAATTATTATAAATGAAAATCATCAGATATCTAGAGACTCATACTAGAATATTAACTATTAACTATTTTATTTATTTAATGGATTGGATAAATTAGAATCTATGGTTTTGTGTTGCTATGTTAAATATTAAAGAATAGAAAGAACAAGAAAGTAATGACAGATGTACTTCAACAAAGGAAAAACGGAAACTTTCCTGTTTTTAAACAAACATCAAACATAACTTCAAACATTTATTCACTTTCTCTCAATAAATCATGTGATAAACAGGTTAAATTAGTGCAAGCAGCAACTATAACAGCCATTAAAATGATATTTTCTGCAAAGAAAATAGTACAAAATGGAAAAAAAAACTTTTAAAACATTTATTTTGGAAAAGAATAATCAATATTTAAATATATAATCCACCTACAATATAAAATAATGTGTTTTTAACTTTTAAAAGTATTTTTAAGAGAGTTAAATTATGTGGTACCACATTTTTATGGTCTCCAAATTTTGATGCATATAATATTTGCATCTATTTTGTTCTTTGCATTTTTAACTATAGTCACCACTTGCACAAATATGCCTATAAACAACAAATATTCATCTTACTGTCAGTATAAAACTCTTTTTGGAGGGTTATTCTATAAAATATATGGATTAAATAAATAATAATTTAAAGAAAGTAACCTTTGTCTTGATTATGATGTTATTATCATGATATTGGGAAGAAAAAAACGTTAAATTTGTTTTATTTTGAGTAGAAAATGCTGAGATAAAGACTATTAGTTACTTAAATGGGTTAAAACTCATCATGTTTTATATATTTGTTGAAAAATGTCAATTTATCTGAGTTTAATTCCTCAATAACTCTTTAAAATTAGGAAAGAATTAACAAAAAAGCCTCAATAATATATCCTACTACTATAATACTACTACTAATATAAACTGCAGCCTATAACTTATTGAAGGGTGCAGCTAAAACAGAATGTTTTCCATTTAGCTACAGCTCAGATAACAGGATGTTCCACAGGTTTGAAGCATAGAGAAATGAATGAAGTCGCCTCTTTACCGGCAGCAGAGTGACGTAATTAACTGTAAAACATCCTGAGTTACGTAAATAAGATGCGGATAAACGCGTTTATTCATAGTGAACAGCATGAAGACTCACCCTCGGCGTTCAGTAACTTCCTGTCTTTGTAGAGGTCTGTGAGGAACAGGCTGTTCACCAGCGTGGATTTACCCATCCCAGACTCTCCTGCAGCACCGAAACACACAGAATTAATTAAAAAATAAGAAGAAATAAATCAGCTGTTTATGAGGAAACAGTAACACATAAGAACTGGACTGATTTCAAGATATTTGAGCAGGTAAAACAGACCAAATAGAGCAAATAGAACACGTTTATTCTGTTGTAATGTTCTATAAATGTGGTTGGATTTTATCTTTTTATTTGCATTTACTCAACATATCACATGAGGTTCCCTGTGACTATTATAAAGTAAAAAAACCTGATAATAATAACCAGGATATTTCTATAACTTGTTTTATGGGTTTATTTTAACAGGTCAGTGAAAAATACAGTAAAAGTCAATGTAAATGTATAAAATACAGTTTTAAGAAGCATTAATCAGGTCTCTAAATGTACATTTTTGTGTTCAAAAGTGCATTTTTTGTCAAAAATAATGATAACTTTGAATATTTAATCCACCTAGAATGTTAAACCTGTTCATAGAATGTGTTTTTAATTTTTTAAAACCTTTTATTCAAGTTTAATTTTTTTATTTGGTGAAAATCTTCCCAAATCTTGAAAAAAATACAATTTTTTAAAATAATTGTATTAATTAAAATGGCCTAGCCTAAATAATATTAATATTATATTATATTATATATATAGAAAAAAAGTTGTGCAAAATCTATTCATCAAAATTGAATTAAATTCAACTTAATTTTGTTATTTGGTGAAAATTTTCCCAAATTCTGAATAAAATACAACCTTCAGTTATGAGACAATGATGCTCACATGTCAAACAGGATATCCTGGTCATGTGACCTCATAAATTGTATGTCCTTCAAAATAAAAGCCCCCTTTTTTACACCTAACTGGTGTGAAAAAATAAAATACAACCTTCTGTTATGAGACAATGATGCTCACATGTCAAACAGGATATCCTGGTCATGTGACCTCATGAATTGTATGTCCTTCAAAATAAAAGCCTCCTTTTTACACCTAACTCTAAAAATATAGATTTTATATCACAGCTTTTTAGAAAAATCTCCTGTACCATATTAGAAAAAAACAAAAAAGAATTATAACATCAAAATTGTATTAAAAGTAAAAAATAAATAAAGTTTATCTACCTCAGTTTAAAACCATTTTAAGAGCGTTAAACTATCAAAGATCAAGTTTTATATCGATTTATTGTGTTAAAAATAATGTTAAATATAATATAAGATGTTATGTTATTAAACAATAAGTAATGTTAAATGGGTTGAAACTTACTTATAGCAAGAAATATTAAGCTTTTTGACGTTATTAGTTTTAAATTAAAGATAAATCTAATCAAAAACTATTCAACATCACAATAGAAAGATGCTATAATCAACTTTAATGTCATTATAAGGTCATAGATTGTGATAATAATCCTTATTCGCAGCCTCTATAATGATCATAAACTCTGATTAATCTCCTTTAATAAGTGATTAATGATGATCGGGTCTCTGTCGTATCAGACTCTGTTAGTTTCAGCTCCGTTCTATCTAATAAACCTTTAATAATGATATAAATCATGTTTAATCTCACCTGCCACCATCAGAGTGAAGTCGAAGCCTTTCTTCACCGACTTCCTGTGGACCTGGTTGGGCAGAGTCGCAAAACCCACGTACTGTTTCTCCTGGAAAACAGAGAAAATAAAGTATTTATCATCAATTCATCATTAATTATTAATTAAATCAGTTTATCTGACATTAAAGGGCTGAAACTATTCAGAGAATGGTGATTTTTTCCAAGAAGAAATGACAAATTATCTGTTTTTCCACATTAAATCTGCTGAGTTTTGCTTTTTTTTTTGTCTCATGTGAAGCTGAACTGAATATATTAAAGTTATTATATTATATTATATTATTATAAAAGACATTTTTCACTGTTTTCTGGTATTTGGCAGCGGAGAGATGATAGGAAATGAAGATAAAGAGATTTGATTTATTAGAATTAGAATTATTGTCTTTTATAAATTCCAAATCGATCAATAGTTTGATTAAATTATAATAAGAAAAAAACAAAAGTTAAAAATCTTAATATGCTACAGCTGAGTTTATCTGACATTTAATGAACTGAATAGTGAATTTTTCCAAGAAGAAATGATAAATATTTAGTTTTTCCACATTAAATCTGCTGAGTTTTTCTTTTGTTTTGTCTCATGTGAAGCTGAACTCAATATGCTTATAATTTGAGGAAATTATAAATAAATATATATTTTTTTTTTTACTATTTTCTGTCATTTTTAAAAAGTCTATATATCAAAAAAAAATTTAAAAAAAAACATATGATATGACAAAAATAATCTGGAGTTGAATTAATGAATTATTGTCTTTTCTAAAATCTGAATGTGATTGAATTAAAATAAGAAAATATCAAATAAATAAAAGTGTTAATATCTTAATATCCTACAGCTGAAGGTGATTTCTTCTTATTTCTTATGAATCATAAAACTGCTGGAAACATCTGACACCAGAGAAAAGATGAATTAATGATTAAAACACTTCTAATGACGCGTCTCATTCAATTAATTAATTAATAACTTAAATAAAAAGGTTGTAAAACAGCAGAGGTCAGAGTTCAGGTCGAAACTGACGGAGAAGATACAACACGGAAAAAAACACGTGCACGGAATTCCATGGAGCTACTGAGGATAACCAGCGTCTAAGATTTTCCACTCACACACACACACACACACACACACACACACACACACACACACACACACACACACACACACACACACACAGGACATCAGCCTCCACAGTTATATTAGTTCTGTTCCTGTAGTTACTTTAAACCTTTAATGTGTTATTTATCACTTATTATAAAGTGATTATATGACTGTATTTAAATGTGAGGCATTGGATTCATTGATCTAAATATAGATCTATACCTTTATCATTATTGCTGCTAGTTTTCATCCAGCTGTTAAAGTGGTTCTCATGTCTTCAACAACAAGTCTCCAAACCTCTTGATGCTGAAGAATCTCAGAGCAGGAGAAGGTTCATTTAGTCTGTTTAGTGGTTTTATCTCCTTGTTACCTTCATGTTACTATGGCTCCTCTGTAAATGTTAAATTACTGCTGCTGTTTCAGGAAGTGGACAGTTCTTTAGGTGGAGACACAAACATGTTCTTCACATCCTGATGTTTCACTGACATATGATGAAGTGAGGAAATATAGTGGTTTTATATGAAGAAAACTGCTTCAATCCAGGTTAAAACACATTATAATGCCTGTTAATGACATTTATACCAAGCAAATATCACCATTTATTCCCTGTAATGTCTTATATTACTGTGTTACAGCATAAATCAATGCATTACAGTAATCTATTACTCCCAACGCTGCTCAAACACAGTAAAAACATAGATTTGTGATGTTTTTGAGGGTAAATCAGGAGAAAACAGCAACGTTTTCTGCAGCTTCAGATCAAATCAAATCCTGATGTTTCACTAACATAAAGTAATTAGATTAAACTTTATTGTCATTGCACATGTCACAAGTACAAAGCAATGAAATGCAGATAGCATCTAACCAGAAGAGCTTCAGTAGTGATTTAAATAGCTATTTACAGATTATATATATTATACATATATATATTAAAGTAATACTAAAGAATTTGTGTGAAGGAAAACACTTCATTCCAGGTTAAAACGCATGTTGTAATGTATGTTACTGACATGTTTACTGAGTAAAATATACCATTTTTACTGTGTTTGTGGTGTTTGTGATGTTTTTGAGGGTAAATCAGTAGAAAAAAATAAAGACGGATGTAATAAATACTGATGTTTCACTGACATATGAGGAAGTGATGAAATGTGGTGGTTTTATAAGAAAACCACTTCAATCCAGGTTAAACCACATTATAATGCCTGTTACTGACATTTATACTGAGTAAAATATCACCATTTATTCCCTGTAATGTCTTATATTACTGTGTTACAGCATAAATCAATGCATTACAGTAATCTATTACTGTTGTAACCCATTTCTCTCAACACTGGATAAAAATAGAGGCTGCAGGTCTCTGGACGGCTGCGAGAGAGCAGGACGTTCATGCATCGGACAGAAGCTGCATTGAAAAAAGACCCTGAAAAGGCTTTTTTCATTCTGTAAAACACACAGTCAGCATCATCACACACTGTCGTAACATCATCCACTGGAGATTTCTGTTAAATTATGTCGCTAAGAGACAAAAGATTAGGTTCACTTAGAAATGTCCTTATTTTTTTAAAGAAAATCACTGTTTATATCAATGCAGATAACTTTAAACTAATCATAAATCCACTCTATACATCACTAATGTGGTAAATGACTATTCTAGCTGCTAATGTCTGGTTTTTGCTGCATCAATATCTACATAGGTGCATTTCCAGCAACTATCAGTCCAGTGTTCTAATGGATCAATGTGTTTGATCATTGATCAGAAGGTTAATGGATGATTAGAAAACCCTTGATGCTAACATGTTAGCACAGCTGGAAACAGTTTAGCTGCTTAGAGACAATAGAAAACTGAAGGAGAAAATGATTATTTCCAATAAAAATCATTATTTCTAACCTGTCAGTGTCAGTTTCTATTCATTTTACATCTTAATTTTACAAATAAAAGTGTGACTTTTCATGGAAAACACAAAATTATCTGTGTGACCCTAAAGCAGATTAACTAATTACTAATATCAGCTGTTAATAAAGTCGTCGTGGAGTGAAATTCATGTCATATTTTCTGCTGAATATGTGCGTTATTTTACAGATTTATCATTAAACATCTTGTATTCATTTACATTTTTAACAAAATAGAGAAGAGAACTAATTATTTGTGCAATATTTATCTGCAAATCTGTGGATTTTGACCTTTTTTGTTTCACTGGGTTGTTATTTTAACCCATAAGAAGCCACTGTGACTCTGGTGTCGCTGCCCCTTTAAATGTTAAATGTGAATAATTCCTCATTTCCAGCTTTATCCTCAACTTAAACTGATGAAGGCCCTAAATAACGTGTCCTATATTATATTTAACCTGTTCCCACCACAATTCTTAATTAAACTGATGTAAAACAACTGTCACATCAGGCTTATTAACCTTAAAATAGTCATGAAAACCAAGAAAACCAAGAAAAATGTATAACTAGCAAAGTTATAACTGTGATATATGCAAATAAAAAGACTAAATATGTGATATTATATATAAAACAGCAAAAACTGCCAAGCTGATTTATTCAAATGAGGAATAAATTTACCATAAATATATAGAACATCACAAATCTATGATACTGGGAGTTAGTATTCCAAGAAATGTGATATTTGATCTGTTTAATATCACTTAAAGGAGAAATGGGTCCAGGTTCTTATGGGTTAAGAGTGGACGGTTTCCACAAAATGTTTATCTAAATGAAAAGAACATAAAGCAGCATGTAGCAGAGAGGGTTGGACAGAAGCTGCATTGAAAAACACCCTGAAAAGCTCTTTTTTTTGGCTAAAAACACACAGTCAGCGTCCGAACACGCTGTCACAACATGTCAGAGGCATTTCCGACAGCCCTCGCACACACATTCACCACCACAGGAGGTAGGAGCAGTGCACGGCACAAAAAGAACAGAGAAGCTGCAGATAAATCTGCAAAAAACAGGAACAGGAATCTGATCCCGATCAAATCTGGAGCTTCGTTTTTTCCACCAGTTTCCAGAAATCCTGGATTTCTCGTTACCTTCTGCCTGGCGGTTCTCACTCGTGGGCACAGCAGACGTTCCACCAGTTTCTCTTGCAGCATGATGGCATCCATCCTAAAAATAAAATAAAAAAAAAAAAAACCCACTCCGACTCTGACGGATGAAAATAGCCCAGAAAGAGAGAGGGAGGAAAAAAAAAACAGCTCCTCTCTGGATCTCTGAATCCTCTCTACTCGCCTTTATTCCTTCTTTTTCCTCTTTCTGCCCTCCGGCTCTCCCTGTTCAGACAGGTATGGAGGAATTCTCTCCGACAGGGAGAAATGGAGAAAAGCGAGTGAGTGAGTAAGAGAGAGAGAGGTGGCAATTTGAGGGAGGAAACAAGGGAGGGATGGAAGGAAAAAAAAAAAGGAGAAAAGGTCTAAAAGAGACTCATTCATTCAGCCTCGTATTCCCTCCCACCGGCTGCAAAATGAGCAGCAGCTCAACAGGAGAAGGAAGAAAAGTTCCTGTTCCAACTCGACGTGTGAAGACCTGCAGGCTGACGGATCATCTGGAAATGAACTTGTCCACATGTTCACTGAAGGAGATATTCAATGAGAAGTCCTGCCTTCAAAACTGAGAACAAGTAGAAGGAAGCGAAACTGAGAAAAAAGCTAAAAGAGAAAGAACTCCTCCTGCAGCCGTAAGGGATTTAAGCTTTAATTTAATGTTGTGTATCTCCACAAGTGAATAATATTGGGTTTAAAATGAAGCTAACACCTGTGAGATAGTTGTATCACTGCTAGAATAAATATAAAATGAAATATATTCAGCTAGAATAAAGCAAAAAAGGGAAAAATGAGCTCCACCCTCCAAAAAATACATCTATTTAGGTTGAAAATCATGGTTTAGTAGCTCAATTCATCTATATTTGCACTTGCATTTGCAGAAAAAAGTATTTGCACAAAAATTTGGGTTTGTATAATCGTTGCATTTAAAAAATATATATAAAATATTGGGTAATTTGACCCATTTCTGAAAAGCTTAGCAACTCAAAAACATGTTAATTCTCTATAGTATATTAAGTATATTACTTTATCTTCATTTTTCTAAAAGGTTCTGATATAAAATCTATGTTTTTTTACAGTTAGGTGTGCTTTTATTTTGAAGGACATGCACATGACCTGGATATCCTGTTTCCTCATGGACGATTTGGGTTAAATTTTCACCAAATAAAAGTTGAATTTAATTTAATTTTATAATTTTTAATCCCATGGACAAACATAGCATGAAACTATCTACTACTAATATATAATTTAAGCCATTTTAAGTAATTAAAACATCTTATTTTACCATGAAATCTTAGTAATATTTAATGCAATAGAGTTTTAGTGTTCAGTGTTCTGTATTTTAATATACTACAATATAATAATAATACAATAATACACTTATAATGTGTTTCTCCAATTCCTAATTCAGTAATTAAGTAGTAACAACAGCTGTTTAATAAAGTTATAGTGGAGTAAAAAAGGAAAATATTACAGTTTAAAATGTGAAGAATTGCAGCGTTTGCTGTCTGTTTTTTATTTATTTATAATAAAATCACTGCAGTTATGATATTTATCATGAAACATCTAAAAAAACATGATCAAGATAAGAAAATATTCATTTTACTTTTCGACAAAATAGAGAAAACACGCGGTTTATCCGTCTAAACATCAGATTTTATCCTGAGCGTCGTATTAATTCAGTTTTATTTCACTATTCTATTATTATTATTATTCTATTATACTGTTTCATTACCTATAGAGAGGAGGGGATGTGGGAAATACCATGAAATGCCTTGGATTAAAAAAGTAGGTCTAGACTGTAATGAAAAGAACATAAAGGAGATCAACCACCGTGTGTGTGTGTGTGTGTGTGTGTGTGTGTGTGTGTGTGTGGAGGTGATCGAGGTGCAGTCTATTGCTTCCAGATGTGTCGGTGGTGTGTTTGGGTGTGTCCTGCTCATATATGATGTGGCGAACGCAGCTTAAACGCTCTTTGAAATAAAAGAAGCTGACCTTTTTTTCTTTCTTTCTGTAGTCACACCCCGTTACGATGCCACGTACGGATGTTACTCCCACCCCGACCACCAGGGGGAGACAGAACACAACTAAACACAACTAAACACAACTAAACACACCTAAACACAACTAAAGACAACTAAACACACCAGAAACAAACATCCAGGAGACAACAAGAGCTAAACCAGGTGGACCAGGGTCAGAAAAATGAGAAATTAAAACAATCAGACTCTGAAATCATCAAATCTGAACATTTCTAAGTTTATGTCTCTGAAAAACATGACCTGAGATTCCAGAAGAAGAAGATTTCAGCTCATAAAATATTATTATATTATAGTTATTATATATATATATAATTGTACTACTTTACATATATTAGTCGGTGCATGGACACACACACACACACACACACACACACACACACACACACACATCGTTAATGAAAAGACAAAACACACATCATTAAATCTTGAGGGTATTTATATAGTGAAATAATGCTGATTTTCTCATTATTTCATACATATTGATGAAATAAAGGTAAGTTTATCTGTATAGAACATTTCAACTACAAGATAATTCAAAGTGTTTTATATAAAATATTAAAAGCATCAAGGATCTATTTAAAAACAGTTGATTAAAAGGTGAATAATACAAATTATGAGTAATAATTCACTAGTAAAAGACACTTAATCCACTAATTTTCAAATTTTTCTCTACAAATTCAAAGTCGACAAATGTTTTTTTCAGGATAAAGTTCAGAAGAAGAAGATTTCAGCTCATAAAATATTATTATATTATAGTTATTATATATATAATTGTACTACTTTACATATATTAGTGTGTGGACACACACACACACACACATCATTACATCTAGAGGGTATTTATATAGTGAAATAATGCTGATTTTCTCATTATTTCATACATATTGATGAAATAAAGGTAAGTTTATCTGTATAGAACATTTCAACAACAAGATAATTCAAAGTGTTTTATATAAAATATTAAAAGCTTCACAGTACAATTTAAAAACAGTTGATAAAAAGTTGATTAAAAGGGGACATTTTTAAATTAAATAAAAGATTTCATTAAAAACAGTTGATTAAAAGGTGAATAATACAAATTATGAGTAATAATTCACTAGTAAAAGACAATTAATCCTCTAATTTTCAAATTTTTCTCTACAAATTAAAAATCAAGCAAGTTATGTTGATTAAAAGAAATCTAACACAGCAAGAGGTGATACTATTTGTGTTATTATAGTTTTTATGATGAGTCTTAAAGGTCCACAGCAGAAAGAGGATTCATTTATTTTATTATAAGTCAATCTATAAGTAAAACAATGATATTTTTATCATGGGTTTTTATTATTTTACCATTTATTTTAGGGTCTATGGTCGAATTTGTGTTGGTTAAAGAGTCCATGACATAAAAAAAGATGGAGTTTGTGTGTATTTCTACAGGAATCATTTATTTTTATAATGTTATTTAAGTCTGAATAAAAATGGTTTGAAAATATTGTCTAATATTATGATTTAGTGCGAGTGTGAAAGTTGTTTTTTCATTTATTCATGCTAGATGAAAGGGAAAGAGAGCGGCTGAGTGTGTGTGTGTGTGTGTGTGAGGGGGTCTATCTGAGTAAAATAAAGGAACAGATGCCTTGAAATGGTTTTACAATAGACCCCAAACTAAACCACAACCCCCCCCCCCCCCCCAGTATATCTCAGAGGCCAGCTGTCTCACACACACACACACACACACACACACACACACACACACACACACACACACACACACACACACACACACACACACACACACACACACACACACACACACACACACACACACACACACCTGTCAATCACACAATCAAACTCATCAAACTCAATCTATCACTGCCTGAACATCTGGATTAATAAAACAAAAACTAAACTAATAAAATGACAGTTTAACTAAAACTGTTTCTTTTATTTTAAAGTGTTGTAGTTGTTGTCGAGCTGCTTCATTCTGGTTTTTACAGCTGATCAAACACACGGATGGAAGCAGGATGTACGGCAGGTGCAGAGGGACATTAAGGACAAACCATGAGTCAGGATTAATGACAGAAAACAGGGAAGTGAGTGAAAATCAACCGTTTTCAGCATCACTTTACCTTTTATTTAGTGTATTATCTGCCACAGTTAACCCTCTGATGCATGAAATATTACTTAGACGTGTTCTTATTACTTAAAATGGCCTAAATAATGGATATATTTTAAACAACATATAAGAAAAAGTTGTCTCAGGATAGTTTGGGACTCCATTAGGTTGCATACACTAGGAATTTTCCATATTTGCATATTGTTGCTATGGCAACAAATCTAGTAAATATATTTAAATTTGAATTAAACTTGGTGAAAAGTTTTCCCAACATTCTGAATAAAAGATTCAGTTGTGAGACAATGAGTAAACAGGATGTCCTGGTCATGTGACCTTATGGATTGTGTGTCCTTCAAAATAAAAGCGGACTGATTATCTGTTAATGTTTCTCTGTAATGTTGCTTTCTTTTGTTGTTTCTCTGCTTTTCTGGAGGTTGGTAGCAATAAAACTTTATAATAAGCTGATAATTTATGATTTTTATAAAACAGTTTGCCTTTTCAGTCATTGTTCAACACATAATTATTAGTTTTATGTGAAATGTCAAAGCTGCACAATGTGTTTCTGCTGTTCTTTTGTGTTATCATGATTAAATAAACCTCATTTATTGTATTGTTCTAATTAACTATTGAATATCTGTCATTTGGACGTCATGTATAAAGTATAAATCATATTTTATTTTACAAAAATCATGATTTTGTGTGATTTTTTTGACACAAATTGTCAAATGGCATAAAAATAATGATGAATTTTAAATATATAATCCACCTAGACTATAAAACTAGTTGATAGCATGTGTTTTTAGGAGTTAAACTATCTGCTACCAAGTTTCTAGTTGAGAAGAAGACGTGCAGGATCCTCACGAAGGCGTGAAATGACTCGATGCTCTTAAGTTTCACACTGTTTTCTCTTTTCTCAGCTAGAACAGGAAGTGGCCGTTCGTTAGTCAGAATATGGTGATTGTTAGCGGCTCGGTCAGCGTGTCAGACGTTTCTATCAGAGATCAGACAGTTAGTCAGCAGGACCGGTTCTACTTCTTTATATTAGAGGAAACAACTGTGAAAAGAGCCCAGCGGTCAGCTTATTTGTGCCAGAGGACGCACAAATACGTCCAGCAGCGTCTCCTCATCACTGTCAAAAGGCTGGAGAGACACTGGAAAACTCAAAAAAACACATATTTAACCCTCTATTTACTTTAATAGAGCCCCTTTATTTACTTCAACTTCATTTGTCTAAAAAGCTGTGATATAAAATCTATGGTTTTACAGTTAGGCGTGCAAAAGGGGGCTTTTATTTTGAAAGGACATACAATTTACCGATCATAGATTATCAACTTTTATAGCTACCGACCTCCAGAAAAGTAAAGAAACAACAAAAAAACAACAACAAAGGAAACAACAACAGACACGCACAGTAACAGCGACATTAACAGATAATCAGTCGGCTTTTATTTTGAAGGACAAACAATTTATGAGGTCACATGACCAGGACATCCTGTTGGCTCATGTCTCACAACCAAAGATTGAAAATTTTATCCAAAAAACTTTTAATTATTTTGACATATAACAAATATGTCAACTAATGGAGTCACATTGATTTACATAGAATGAAACTACTACTTTTTCTTATATTTCTTAATTATATTTCTGTTATTTAGGCCATTTTAAGTAATTAAAACATTTAGAAACCTTTTTTTTACCATGTCTTAGTAATATTTCATGCAATAGAGTTTTAACTGTCTACAGTCACAGAAAACCCTAAAAACTTAGGTCAAATTGGGTCAAATTGACCTGTTTTAAAGTTTAAATATCCAGGAAAAATAGTTTAATTTGCCTTAATTAGTCTAATCAACGTATAAAATGAAAATGGTTCATACTGATCAGCATCAAACTAGAGGTAAAAGCATGTCAGAAATATCAGAATATTGAATTATTTGCAACTTTAAGACATATTAAACACAAAAACTACATTTAAATGTAAAATATGTTGTGGTGAAACATTAAGAAAAGGTTTGAACATGTATTTTATTATGAAAAACTAGTGTTTTATCCTAATTAAACCAGTCACTTCCCACTCCTTATTTAATCAGCCAATCAGAGGAGAGGCTCGTTAGTGTTAATTGAACAAACTCCTGACCTGAGAGGAGATGATTTTTGTTTCTTAAAACCACAAATATCATCGAAATAAGAACTTTGAAAGTTAAAATAAGACATTCTTCCTCTTAAAGATGAATTTATAATCAATAGACAGCATTGCTACACCACATCTAATAATTAAAAATCAATTAAAGTCTCATTTTCTACGATATGAGACATTTAAAACGCCTCTTTAGTGATTTCATTCTTTCAACAAATCTAAATGAGTGAATCCTAAATCACTGCTGAGTCTTATGATATAAAGTGGTTGAGTGCAGATGCAGCAGTGAAGGCAGCATCGACCTTTACTGATGATTCTTCTCGCAGCACTTTCACACCATTAACCCTGAATGATTCCTCTAAACTGGACCAGTCAGTGAGGCCAGAGATACTGGACGTTCAATACGAATGAATTATATGTAGAAATATAATAAATATGTACAGGAATGAGTTGTAGAAAGGGATTGTCGCCTTTTATTTTGTTGTACATGCTATGTTTTAATGATAATAACGGACTATTCTATTCTACAGCTCCCTCCTCCCTCCTCTGTTTTCTCTCGTGTGAACTTCTCTCTTTAACATGCTAATCTGACAGCATGGAATCGCTCAGGCAGCAATAAAATCGTTTTACTGAAGGACACTCTACGGCCGTCATATCGTATCGTATCTCAGCGTCTGCCTCTTCAAAGACAACAGGCTTTTTATTGTGGGAGAATCACTATAAGCTGCATTTCTATAGTAAAGATGTGAATCTGTGGACATTTAACCAGAGGAATCAGTCAAACGATGGACGATTCTGGAGCCTAAAGGGGTATTTTTGCATTGGGTCTGTCATTACTTCTCACTAGAATGTGCATTAATTTACCCTTTACTGCATAAGAAACCATTGTAAACAGGTCTCAGGATAGTTTCATGCTGGTGTGTACACTAGGAATTTCCCATATTTGCAAAATCTATTTTAGTATATATATATATATAAAAAAACCCCTAAAACATTAAAATTCAAGTTAATTTTATTATTTGGTGAAAATTTTCCCAAATTCTGAATAAAAGACGACCTTCAGTTATGAGACAATGATGCTCACATGTTAAATGTCCATTAACAAACAGGATATCCTGGTCATGTGACCTCATAAATTGTATGTCCTTCCAAAATAAAATGCCTAGCTGTAAAAATATTGATTTTATATCACAGCTTTTTAGTAAAAATGAAGATAAAGTAATTGTTATGGCAACACACTATAATTATAAATGGAGATATATCGCGTTAATATTAAGATACCATCATTTATCCATATCTGGCAGCCATAGATATAACCTTTTATTACAATTTTGTGGAAAAACACTGGTGTAAAATGTACTTTTAATTTAATAATTCTGATCTTCTACTTTTGAAATACAAAATCAAATGTTTATGTTTAATTTATGGTCTTGGTTCCCTCACTAAAAAGAAGAAATTCCACATAAATTCCACTATAACTGTTGTATAATAACTTTTTTTCATCCCCAGCAGAGGGCGACAGAGATCCAGCTCTGCAGCTTTAACACAAAGAGAACAAACAGATGTTAATATGGTAAAAATCTATGAAAGAAGAGGAAATTTTGTGGAAAACACCAGTGTAAAGTGTACTTTTAATTAAATAATTCTGATCTTTGACATAAGTTCTACCTTTGAAATAAAAAATCAAATGTTTATGTTTATTTATGGCCTCAAAAATGATGAAATTCCAGGTCTCGCCACAACTATAACTGTTGTATAATAACTATTTTTCATCACCAGCAGAGGGCGACAGAGATCCAGCTCTGCAGCTTTAACACAAAGGGAAAAACTGGGTGTTAATACGATAAAAATCTATGAAAGAAGAGGTTAGGACCTCCTGGATGAGTCTGATGCTGCTTCTTTTTTCAGCTGAACAGCAGGAGCCACAGGGGGTTTAAACCCTGGTTTAAGATCCTTCCCAACCCCCCAGATACGTCTGCTGTAGTCCTGCAGCTGGTCCTCATACAGGACCCATCTGTGGGTGTTTGATGGGAGCGTTAAAGATGATGATTGATGGATGGAATGGGGGCGTAGCTGTTGTGACATCACAATTATTTTCATTATGGATTAATTTAGTAATTATTTTATAGATTATTATCAATTAGTAGGACCCAATTAGGCACCTATTGCTTATAAATCCAACTTAATAAGGTCTTATACTATTCAATTTTCCTGGGTTTTATTTAAAACAACACGACATATTTGTGGTTTTAAGACCCAGGGTCGGTCGGACGGCGTCGCTGGTCTCGTTCGTAGCAGAGAAGTGATGGAAAACACAGATTTGACAAAGACTGTTGCCTAGCAACGCAGCATCACAGCAAAGGAAGTGATGGGAGCATCCAGGCGATGTGAGGAGAGGGAGAGAAAAAACTACTTGAATTACTGCATAAAACCTATTGGTGTAATAGTGATTGTGTAGTAAATGTGTAATATATACAGTGTTAGTAGAGTTTACAGTAGAGTTAAACTGTTAAAGCCTCATTACAAGAGCATTTAAATAATATGACTATCATCAAATTATTATCTTCAGAATGTACAAAGAAATAAAACATAGGATTTAAATAATCAAATAACATCAAAGGCTCCAATTAAACTACGTTATTTACTTAACATTATTACGTTGAATTTACTAAACATTATTATGTTGAATTTACTAAACATTATTATGTTGAATTTACTAAACATTATGTTGAATTTACTTGACATTATTATGTTGAATTTACTAAATGTTATGTTGAATTTACTAAACATTATTATGTTGAATTTACTTTACATTATTATGTTGAATTTACTAAACATTATTATGTTGAATTTACTTAACATTATTATGTTGAATTTACTAAACATTATGTTGAATTTACTTGACATTATTATGTTGAATTTACTAAATGTTATGTTGAATTTACTTTACATTATTATGTTGAATTTACTTTACATTATTATGTTGAATTTACTAAACATTATTATGTTGAATTTACTTAACATTATTATGTTGAATTTACTAAACATTATGTTGAATTTACTTAACATTAGTATGTTGAATTTACTTAACATTATTATGTTGAATTTACTAAACGTTATGTTAAATTTACTAAACATTATGTTGAATTTACTAAACATTATTGTTTTGAATTTACTGAACAATATTATGTTGAATTTACTAAACATGATGTTGAATTTAATAAACATTATGTTGAATTCACTAAAGCTTTTTTGTTGAATTTACTAAACCTTATTATTTTGAATTTACTTAATGCTGTGTTGAATTTATTAAACAGTATTATGTTGAATTTATTAAACATTATTATGTTGAATTTATTAAACATTATTGTGTTGAATTTGCTAAAACCACTCCCAATAAATACACTAAAATGTGTTGTATTCATGTTGTAGGACTTAAATAAATAAATACCATTTAAGTCAATTCACATTACCTTTAATATTTTTAAATAAATACCTTAAATAAAGTATAATACAGCAATTGTTCCTTGTTTTTTGGGGTGTACAAAACATTTAACATTTATTAGTGTTTTTCATAAGAGAAATGAGGCTAGATTTAGGATTTTGTATTATTAGTTATGATTCTTTCATCATTTATGATCTCAGCATTCAGTCACACAGCAACATGAATTTGCTTTTCCAGCTCTCCTCCTCATCCTCCTCCTCCTCCTCCTCCTCCTCCTCCTCCTCGCTGGTCCAGAATATAACAACAGCGATATTTTTTTTCACAGTGCCCAGCAGTGTTGGATTGAGTTGAGTATGTGGGAGTGAAGAATGGATGGAGGCCAACATGGTGTTAAATGAGTAGTAATCTAAATACAGAATCTGAGAGGCTGAGAATATCCACACCAGCAAATTTGATTTGAGGATATTTTTCACTGTTTCTGCACAAACTGGAAGCGTCTGCAGCAGCAACACGAATCCAGTTTCTCCTGCTCAACATGCAGCTCAGGTCTGTGTGTGGAGATAATATTAAATGCAAAAAGAAGAATTTGGAGATCAGTTTGTTTAAAGGTACAATTTACTGTTTTATACTAATTACCATTATGTATTGTATAGTGTTTCCATATGGCAATAATTACTTTATCTTTATTTTTCTAAAAATTATGTGATATAAAGTTTGTTTCTACAACTAGGTGTGAAAAGGAGGCTTTTATTTTGAAGGACATGCCATTTATGAGGTCACACGACCAGGACATTTGACATGTGAGCATCATTGTTTCATGACAGGTTGTGTTTTATTCTGAATTTTGGAACATTTTCACCAGATAAAAAAATTCAGTTCAATTGTTTAATTAGTGAAAATGTTCAACCTTTGGTGGTGAGATGATGATGCTCACATGTCAAATGCCCATGAGCAATAGGGATATCCTGGTCATGTGACCTCATAAATTGTGTATTTTTCAAAATAAAAGCCCTGTTTTCAGTCCTAATTGTAAAACATAGATATTATAAAGTAATTGTTAATGGCAACACTATGCAATAGAGTTAAAGAAATGAATGTGTAGCATAAAACAGTAAACTGTACCTTTATAGAGACTGATCTCCAAATTCTTGCACAATTTTGGCTGCTCACGTGTCAAATGTCCATGAGCAATAGGAATATCCTGGTCACGTGACCTCATAAATTACAGGTCCTTCAAAATAAAAGCCCCCTTTTGTAAAAGCATATATTTTATAAACATAGTGACAATTTATTATAGAAGAATAGTTGTTATTAGGCCTGATTTTATATTTTCTGCATCGTAAATAAATTCTGACTATAAAATTTAAAGCCGTCATTAGACGCTCCAAGCTGGAGGTCAGGGGTTTGGATGAAGTTGCGACCTCCCCTGAAGGCTCATCTCACAGCTGCGGTTCTACCGCTGAACGGCGGCCAGGAAACGTTCCTCACAGGCGGCCAGCGGCGGCCAATCAGACGGAGTCGGTGGCGACACGAGGCTCAACAATCAGGTCAGTGTACGGGTTCAGTCAGAGAGGCCAGAGACTGAGGAGGAGGAGGAGGAGGAAGATGCCGCTGGGACCGTGTTGGCTGCGCGCGTCTCTCTTGCGCGCGTCAGCCGCGGCGGCCTGCTCCATATACGCGTCTAAAAATGAAACCTAACGCACCCCCTCCCCTCCCCGCACACGCACGCATCAGCACCGCACAGCTTCCTATAATAAACCCTGACAGGCGGAGGCGCACGTCCGAAATGAACGCACAAAAACACGCGATTTGATGCGTAAATGTCGCTGCTGCAGCTTGTAGTGAAACATGCATCCTCCACAGCTATGGAATCACAATATAGACGCGTTAAATGACGTCTCTTACCTCCGTGCTATCCTCTATTGGCCATGACAGGACGGGATGAGCAGCGGCGGCGCAGGTGCAGGATGCGCAGCGACGCCCAGAGAGAAGCGGTGGTTCGTTAATTCTCCATCAGAATGAATGAAACTAGACTAATGAATAAAAGCAGGAGGTTTCTCACCTGTTTTCACCGGGATGCGGCTTTTATACCGGATGTTGTTCGTCATCTTTACTCCGTTCTGTCGCTGAAAGCAGCGGCTGCTCCGCTCTCATCAGAGACCCGTTACACACAGGAGGGCGGGGCCGAGCTGGCAGGAGAGCTCCTCCTCCTCCTCCTCCTCCTCCTCCTCCTCCTCTTCCTCATCTTCCTCCTACTCCACCTCCTCCATCATCTCCTACTCCTCCTCGTCTTCCTCCTACTCCAGCTCCTCCTACTCCACCTCCTCCATCATCTCCTCCTCCTACTACTCTTCCTCCGACTCCAACTCCTCCTCCTTATCATCCTCCTCCAGCTCCTCCTCCTCCTCCTCCTCCACCTCCTCCATCATCTCCTCCTCCTCTTCCTCCTACTCCGCCATCATCTCCTCCTCCTCCACCACCTCCTCCATCATCTGCTCCTCCCTGCTCCTCTTCCTCCTACTCCACGTCCTCATCATCCTCTTCCTCCCTGCTCCTCTTCCTCCTACTCCATCTCATCATCATCCTCCTTCTGCTGCTCCTCCTCATTTTCATCCTCCTGCTCCAGCTCCTCCTCTTCATCATCGTCCTGCTCCTCCACCACCTCCTCCTGCTCCTCTTCCTCCTCCCTGCTCCTCCTCATCCTCCTGCTCCTCCATCATCTCCTCCTGCTCCTTCTCTCCGCTGCTCCTCATCGTCCATCTCTTCATCCTCCTCCCCTCCCCCATCCTCCTCCCTGCTACTCCTCATCCTTGTCCTCCTCATCCTCCATCTCCTTCTCTTCCTCCTCCACCTCACGCCCCCCCTCCTCCTCCTCCTCCTCCTCCTCCTCCTCCTCCTACTCCTCCTCCCAACAGGATGTTGATGATTAGACACAGACTTCACTCCTATAAATTATTAATTTAACCCTCATGTTGTTTTTCTGGTCAAATCTGAGTTTTTGCCTTTGAAAATCGTGGTTTTGATCATCATTGAAAACATTTTCAGGCTCATCTTCTCCATAAAAAAACAACAAAAAACATTCTGAACATCTCTTCAGGAACCAAGTTCAAGCTTTTCAAGGATTCAAATAAACCTTTTCCTTAAAAACATCGATGCTAATGACTGTTTTAACACTTTAAACGTACCTTCTCCAGCTTCTGCTGAAATTTAGCATCAGACATAAAAACAGACACATTAAAGACTTTTATTTTTTAAATTACATTCAGAAATACACTACTCACAATAAGTTAGTGATATTCTAAGAGATTTCTGGGGATAATAAATGTTAAACTAATGAAAATGGTGTTTCTACTCATTCATTATTAGTAAAATCAAAGAGAACTTTGACTTATTGCATTAAAATTCAGACCAAATAGTAAATTATCACTAACTTATTGTGTAAGAAAACAAAAAAAAAACAAATATCAATGTTTTCTCTAAACAAACTTTATTTAAGAAGTAATACAAAAAAAAATGTTGACGCCTAAAAACGGACACATGGTTAACAAGTAATAATTAAGTTTGTCTTAGTATTTCGACAAATATTTGCATAGGAGAGCAAAAAAAATAGAAATGGCACATCGTTGACAGCAAAGTTAAAGGGTTTAGTCTGCTGCTGCTGACAGAAGGATGGAGGAGTTTATAACAATTACACAATTTAGATTATTTTAACACAGAAAAGCCCAAAAACACAGTATGGAGACAGGAAAAAACAGGTCGTTTTACTCTTTAAATGACGCCACTGAAGCGAATATGACCAGATAGTGCGATTAGTTTTCAACTTTTCCAAGATAAATACAACGATATTAACAACATGGCACTTTATAACGTTCCCATACAGCCTTTATAACAGTGTAGAAATGTGTTTTCCAGCCTAAAACACTTCTAAAGTTTGCTTTGTTGGCTATAAAATACGATTTATTCCACATTCTTAACCATATTCGCTGTGGTGATACTCAGACAGAAACAAACGGGACTCGTTTAACATGAAAGAAGTGATGAAGAGGCACTGAAGGTGTGAAACCATCGAGAGGTAAAGATGTTGGATACAGAATTACTCAATAAGCCAATAGAAAAATACACGAGAAGCAAACAGCCCTTTAGTTTTAAGATTAAAAGTTGTAAACCGACAGCAACGTGAATTGTAAACATATTAGCGTGATGGTGAAACCTCTTAGTACCGTTGTCACTGGCCGTTCTGTGGTCAATAATGTTACGATCCACGTAAATTAACAGATATTTGTCAAGAAAAGAAACGTCCACTACTCTGACGTTTCTTTGTGTTCATCCAGCCGCTCTCAGAAAAACTACAATACACAAAATAAGTGATAAATGGACTGTTACGTCTTAGAAGAAGAAGAAAATAAAAAAAAACATTGTGGGTTCCTGATGATAAATGGAGGGAAGGAGGAGTTGTGATGTGTAGATGATGATGATGATACCTGGATAGAGCAGATGTGTGTGTGTGTGTGTGTGTGTGTTCTTCCCTTTTCTACTTCCACCTCTTCACTCGTCTGATTTCATCTTCATCTGTGCCTGCATCTGAGTGATCATCTCCTGCATGCGTCTCAGCTGCACAACGAGAAGAAAAAGACGCAAAAAAACACAAAAAAAACAAGATCAGGATGATTCGTAAAGTTGTTTCTCACCAAAAAAACACAACTAAATAATATTTAATATTATAGAAATGTTAAATAAACACACAATACAAATTATAACCCCCCCCCCCTTTATTCCTCAAAGTGGTTTGGTCCGGATGCTGTTTTCCAGTGGGCGGGGCTAGTAGCTAACAGCTAATTTTGACAGTTTAGGTGGAAGAAACCAGTCAAACTAACATGTAGAAGCCAGTAAGTCATTTATCACACCACTTGTTCAACATTTGTCCACAATCAGCTTATTTTTTAATCAGCCTGCTTGTTAAGATCAGAACTAATGATCGTTAACGAGCTCTAACGATGCAAGTTACCATAGCAACAGCGACTAGGGGGAGGGAGGAGGGAACAGGAAGAAGAGTAGAGAAGGATTTTACTAGTTTTTACCTCATTGATTCATGATCTCATTTACCTTATGTATAAATATAAATAAATATGGAACACTGCTATTATTACTTTTAATACCATTGTTTAAAACATGAGGGCTGAAACCTACAAGGCAAGAAGATAGAGCCAGATTATTATGGTGGTATAGGAATTATTTTTCATTAATAAATAGGATTTTCATCAAGAGTCTGGACCAAAGTGTTTTGCTGATTCTCGTTGCTGAGGTGGAGCAGAATATAAATTCAGAAGCGTCTTATTTAGAACAAACAAGAGTTGAAGAGTGATGAATTTATATCTACAACTAAAGTAGAGACTCAGTAAAACAAAAAACAGACACAGGCAGTTTTTCTGTTTGAGAGTTTGTGGTTTTTACTTTCACAACAGCCTTGAATGACGATGTCTTTAACCTTGTGAGGTTTAAATGTAAAAATAAAAGCTATAAACAGCAAGCAGGACTTTTTTTAACTGTATGTGAGTCGATAACCCAACACACGAGTTCCTATAAATAATTTAGAATAGAATGGTATCGTACACTTTCAAGAAAATTGAAGTTATATTTTAAGATTTTCTCTATTTTTACACAGTAATCTGCTGTAGAGCTGTAACTGTCAAGAATAAATAATAATCATTACTTTATTTCTTGGCTGTAACAGCAGCACAAGATACTTCTTTAAAAATGAATGAAACATAAAATCGATGGCAAGAAATTCATTAATAATAGATGAAAGGTAAATTAATGTTGATGTGAATTTAACTACAACGATTCAAACATACAAACTCTAGGGAACTTTTAGTGACAGCTATTATAAAACTGAATGGAATATCAAAAATCTGAAATAGTCGTTTTATTTTGGTGGAAACTCCTGGGGTGAAAAAAATGATTCTGAGACTTTAGGTTTAAAAGTTACACCTCAAATCACAAAGTTTGTTGTTATAGCGCCACCATCTGGACAAATTGAACCATTTTTTTCTCTGCAGTTGTTTATTTCTTCAGTAAAATGTATTAAACTTGATCAGATTGGAACAGAAAGACAGATTCTGTGCATTATACAGAGATATGTCGCCATCTTGTGGCAGAAAACAGAACTTCACAAGGTTCATGGTGAATCATTTTATCAACAAAGCAAAACCCCCTTTTTATTTGCTGAAATTTAATGTGAAAACACAGTTAAGGACACTGTAAAGATTTAATACACAGAATCTTTTATCATCTGAATCTGAGTCTAAAATAAACTGAAAGACAGAGGTTTGAGGAAAAAAATCCTCCTTTTTGTGGAAAAACATCAGACATTCTGTATTATTCAAGTAGTTTTAGTAGTAGTTTTTATATTTCTTGAATCTGGATCTTTAATTTTAGAGAAAACTACTACTTCCAGGTTAAAATATATGTTAATTTGAATTTATTAAAGGTAGAATATGTAAAATGAGCAGAATACTGACACCTAGTGGCTCAAAATGATAATTGCAACACACAAATGAAAAAGAAAAATCCAGCAGTCGGGTTGCCAGGTTTGTTGGTACCAGATAGTTTAACTCTCTTTAAAAATGATTTTAAAAATTAAAAACACAAGTTTTATATTTTAGGTGGATTATATATTAAAAACTGATCATTATTTTTTGGTTAAACCAAAAATAAAATTGCACAAAATTGTGATTTTTGTGGAAAAAAACTATATAAATGGACTTTTAAATAACAAGAAACCAACATGAACACAGAACATACATTTATAGACCTGATGAATGATGAATAAAACTCTATTTTAAAAGGTTTTTGACTTTTATATCTTGCCAAAGATTATTTGTCACTGACCTACAACATAAAGACATTGACAAACCCATTAATAACTTATTATTAATTCTTTTCTGGAAAAGCTATATTTTTATTCTGCGTCCTGAATTATTTTTAAAAAAATCTAGTTTTTAATAAAAATTGACAAACTTTATTTAAACATGTACCAATTCAACGCCGTCTCCACTTTCCAGTGAAACAATCAAACCACACAGTTCTTTCCTCAATAACAGCCATATATTGTGTCTTTCTAGGAAATTATTAGGAAACGGGGGAGCCGCAAAAGAACAGTGTCACTGTGTCCGATTCACATAACAATAGTTGGTGTTTATATTTCCTGTGTAACCCTGACACCGCACAAACAAACGCACCAGTGTCTCTGACGCTTTGTTTCTGGGCACCAACGTTACCGAGCTTATTCCCACCATAAAACTGGGCCAGGACATCCAGGCAGGAAGTGATGCCATATCCTTCCTGGGCACATTGTTTACAAACAGCTGTGATTGCACCCCGCCTCGTTCACTACCCAACACACTAACACAAACAGGCCAATCAGCAGCGATCAGGAAACGGGCCGATCGCCTGCTGACGTGCAGCCTGCATGGGCCAGGAGGCTAAATGTGTGTACGGGAGATAGGGGATGAAAATAAATAAAAACCTCGCAGTTTAGAGCTGAAATATAGACACAATTAAGTCTCTCTGCTGCTGGAATGAGACTCAAACCAGGGTTTAACCTGTTCAAATCCATATATTGCATGAGAAAACCTCAGCTACAACACTAAATAGAATGTTTGTATCTATAACTATAACTATATTAGCTTCATAACAGCAACATAAATATATTCTGACTCTTCTGTAGTCACCTCACATGCTGTAGATTTATTTTAATCCCAGGTTTAAGCCCAATAACCTGTGTGGTTGTAGAGATATTCACCATTTATTATCATGTAGAGCAGGAAAACTGAAAAAATAGGCCTTGTGCTTAAGCTCTGGACTGAAATCAGTAAACTATGCAGATGGAAGATAAGGGATGAAAATGAATAAAACTTCTCAGTTTAGAGCTGAAATATAAACATAATTAAGATTTGGCCTTGATGTCTCTTTGCTGCTGGAATAAGATGTTTAACCTGTTGAAATCCAAGAGTTTTCTAAGAATTAAATGCATATATTGCATGAGAAAACCTCAGCTACAACACTAAATAGAATATTTTTATCTGTAGTAACACATTTCTGCAATATTCTAACGATATTAGCTCTATAACAGCAACATAAATAGATTCTGACTCTTCTGTAGTCACCTCACATGCTGTAGATTTATTATAATTCCAGGTTTAAGTCCAATAACTTGTGTGGTTGTAGAGATATTCAACATTTATTATCATTTAGAGCAGGAAAACTGAAAAATAGGCCTCATGCTTAAGCTCTGGAATAAAATAAGCGATGACTGCCACCATCATTTATTTTCTGAAATCAGTCAACTATAAATATGGAAGATAGGTTTTATTCATTTTCATCCCCTAACATAATTAAGATTTGGCCTTGACGTCTCTCTGCTGCTGGAATAAGATGTTTAACCTGTTGAAATCCAAGAGTTTTCTAAGAATTAAATGCATATATTGCATGAGAAAACCTCAGCTACAACACTAAATACTCAAATATTCTTATCTGCAGTAATACACAATGGTAGTTGTATTTTTTTTGCAATATTCTAACTATATTAGCTTCATAACAGCAACATAAATAGATTCTGACTCTTCTGTAGTCACCTCGCATGTTGTAGGTTTATTTTAATTCCAGGTTTAAACACATAACCTTTGTGGTTGTAGAGATATTCCACATTTATTATCATTTAGAGCAGGAAAAGTGAAGAATAAGACCAGTTATTAAGTGGTTAAAGCAGCTTTTCCCCCACACACTCAGGATAAAGGTGCATTTACACTCTATTACCTACAGTATTGTATTCTAGCAACATGGATTCCTGCATTTTTGTAGAGGATAGAAACAGATTATATGTCTTAATATAATACTAACATCTCATATGTACAGTACATAGAGACTCTTTATACTGAGAATTAAGCAAATCATTTCCTATACCACTGCATTGTAAAGGAAATCCAGTCCTTGTTTGGTACAAAATTAAATGATAATTTTAAAGTCATGCAACTCAAATGTTCCTGGACTATGTTTCTTTGTTGTGATGCAGTAGAGGACGACACACTAGTAGTTATTTATAAATGTATTTATAGATTTCGCTCTAAGAAACAGAACTACACAGAAATCACAGGTCTACACTGTAAAAACTGGAATCTTAACAGGTGAATATATCTTGTTTTGGTACAATTACACCAAAAATTAAGTAGAATTAAGTTATTCCACAGATAAATTAGCTGATTTCAAGTTGTTTTCCTGATGTGGGTCAATATGTTCTTAAAGACTTAAAAGATAAAATTGACTAAAATCAAGAAAAAAACACTTTAAATAAGCTAAATTATCTGGCAGTGGAATGAGATAATTCTACTCCATGTCGGTTTAATTGTACTAAAAACAAGACATTTTCACCTGTTTCAGTTTTTGCACTTGTAATGTACTGAGAAATGATTTGGAAAGAGTTGGGAAATTACCTACGAGGAAGGATTTCATTAAATAAAAACCTCTTATCGTACATATGGAGTGGGATATTTCATAACATCTGCATGTTTTCTTACCTCGGCCTCTTTCTGCAGCAGAATCTGATCTTTATCCAGAACATCTTCATCCACATCTCTGCATGAAACAAAGTGGAGCAGCTGACTTTAGTTGACTTTATATACAGTTAAGTTAAAAAACTTATTTTAATTTCCTTTTTATTCAGCAATATTTATGTAGAAAGCAGGAAAAAAACCTTCTATAACACAACAAACAAACAAATAGGAAAAAGAGGGAGGATGCAATTTAAGGGGAAAATTAAACTTTAAAAGTAAAAAAAATATCCTACTAGAAAATAAATATCTCTATCAGTAGCAGGGGTTAAACTGTGGAATAGTTTTAACATGGAACTAAAATATGATTCACTTTAAAAACATGTAAAACACAATATATTAACAGTAAAATACATATATGATCTGTAGAAATGTGTAAAACTGTATTAATTAACTGTTTTATTCTAGTTGACATCTGTGGAATTGTGATTATTTTATTTTAACTGTTATTATATCATAATTATTATCAATTTAAATAAGTATTATATTAATAATATTACTGTTATTGGTACTAATATTATTGTAATTATGTTATTATGATTTATAGAGGAGTCTACACTTCTTCCTACTTATTTTTGAACATGTAAATTAATTAGTAATTTACATGATTGTATTATTTCCTTATTTTATAATTAAAAAAAACTTTATTTTTCAAGGATTCTTTATTGTCATTCAACACGTTGAACAAAATTTAATTCCCTGGTCCCGGGTGTCAGCCCAGTGTTCAAAAATAAATAATATAAAATATAGATTAAAAATAAAGAATAAGACTAGAAATAGTAACAGCTGCATTCTCTGCAAGGGTGCAATGTGAGTATTATCTGTTTGTGTTGATGTTTTATTGTGGTTTTACATGTTTAGAACGAATAAACTAAACTAATTTGATTTGAAATCTCTGAAATTTTACGTATTTGAAGAGTGACGAGACATGCAAACCTATTAAATCTCCCCACTTCTCTATTTCCATAATCTATAATCCATCTGTAAATGTATAAATATAAAGCAGCATCTCACCTTCCTGCTCTCTTCAGTCTCTCTGAGCGGAAGTTCTCATAATGCAGGTCCTGAGTTACCTCCTGCAGGTCCTGCATGTGGGTCCTGTAACACACGTGTAATCCCGTCACCGTCCACTAGGAGGCGGTAGAGCCTCGTTTTAAACAACTACTACGACTTTTACCAGCAAAAATCAATCAGAAATCTGATTTTCCTGCAGGTTTTTATTGCCGGGGAGACTCACACGAGCATGGTGCGGAGCTTGAGGAAGTCGTTGTGCTCGGGGTTCTCCACCTCCACCACTCCCCACGGGTACAGACGACCACGGATCTTCTTCCCCTTCACCTCGATCAGCTGGTTGGAGCCAATCACAGCAAAGGGAATGCTGGCCTGGGACGGAAGATAGGAGGTCAGAGAGGAACAGAGTCAGAGGTAGGGGGTACGTGGGGCGATAAGGTTAATAATGAAGCTATCAGAGCTGTGGATGCAGTGAAGGAAGGCGAGGATGAATGGGAAGGGACTGGTATCCATCGCTGAAGTGGCAGATGGAAATGTCTGGCGTGGTTTAACGTCAGCTGGCAGTCAGCTGTGTGTGTGTTATGTGTGTGTGTGTGTGTGTCCTTCTTTCACCTTTAGGACCCTGGTCTGCTCCTTGAACTCCTCGTCCTCGTCAGAATCCGCGTCGGGCAGCTGATAAATTCTGATCCCGTGTTCTGCGATTTCACCCAGGATCTAAAAAGGTGGAAAAAAAACACAGAAAAACCAGGGGTGAACCAGCGGGGTCGTGACCTCAACGTGACCTCCTGACGCAGGAAAACCCGGACTCTAGGAACATCACAGGTGTCACTTTTCTAAAGGAAACATGCTCAAACCATTCAAAAGACAAAATATTCTCTGTTCTTCTTCAATATATCTTTTATTTAAACAGTTTTCAGTGTAAAACTGATTCTAAAATGAGTTAAAGTTATAAAACTAAGACTATATTCTGGCCACTTGTACAATTTCCAGGTGATTCGAATATTACACAGATTTCAGGGTCAAAACTGGTGGTGAACCCTAAAAACTCGGCACCTTTAAGACAGAAGTTGAGTCACTAACAATCATGTTATATATCTATTTTCTTTGCATTTTAATGGCTGTTATAGTTGCACAAATCTGCCCATAAACAAAAATCTATTTATCCTATGTACACAATATTTTTGGGGGATTATTCTAGAGATTTGAATGATTAAATAAATATATACATGGGTTTAAAATCATAATAATCGAAATAAAACGACTGTTTCTGGGAGGATTTATCTTTTCCATGTTCTCAGGAGGAAGAGTTGATGACGTCATATGAAAGGAAGCATTTGGAAATTAAATTATCATGTCAGAAAATAAATCTGTATGAGTAACATTTAGTATAAAACGACAGTCATACACTTAAAGGCTCATTGGCTTCAATGGGTTAAAAGGATTTTAAAAGGTTAAAACACATCCTGTCAACAAGTTTTATATTCTAGGTGGATTATATATTTTAAAATGTGCACAAAATTGTGATTTTTGTAAAAAATATGACTTTTAAATAACAAGAAACCAACATGAACACACAAAGACCTGATGAATGATTCTTAAAACTGTATTTTAAAAAGGTTTTGACTCATCTTGTTCATCTTGCTCAGTCGCCAGAGTAAAACTGATTCTAAAACGACCTAAAACCCAGTTGATTCTGACAATATTCTTGCTGTGTGCCACAGTTTCCATGTGATTCAGGTATTCCACAGATTTCAGTATAAATATATAAATAAGCTGCATAAATACAGCAGCGTTTCTGACCCATAAACAGAGAGTAGCAGAGTTCAGTGGGTTGCAGCAACACGTTTAATTAAAGCCCCCCACGGAGGGAAAAGAGAGCGACGGGGCAGACAGGTGAAAAATAATAAAGGTTCTGAAAGAGTCGGCAAACAAAGTCGTGACCCTCCTTCATTCGCCGGCCGACCGGTGAAGAAACAAGGTCGGAACAAAGGAGCTTTCTTCACGACGACTGCAGGGGACAGATGTCAGTATTTATTATTACAAAGATCAAAGCTGCATTTTTCTTTTGTTTTTTCGCGGAGCAACATTTATAAATCCACAATGTGGTCTTATGTAATGGAGCCAGGAGGAGGAGGAGGCTTTCATGTAGTGTAACGTATAACAGGACAGTGGTGAGTCAGCCAGGAGCCGGGGAAGTGAGAGAAGGTTTTCCTATGAGTGCAGCTCCCGTTTGAGGCCTTGTTATGGCTGTCGCTTGTTTTCTCAGCGAGTGTGTGTGTGTGATAGTGTGTGTGTGATAGTGTGTGTGTGTGTGTGGAGGGGGGAGCGTCGGGGGGCATTGTTGTGGGGCAGATCTAAAAACAAACAGACTTCGCAGGACTCCCGAGGAGAGCGTGACACGGGGCTCGGCGCTCCGTCGCATTTACAGGACCCCTCCAACATGGCCGCCGCTGGATAAACACGGAGAATTTTGGGAAAGTCTGTGTTCCCGGTGAGAAAATAAACAAGCGCGACACAATGGCAGGAAAAATTAAAACAAACAACCAATCCTGTTACACAAGCAGATAAGATAAGACGAATAAATCGGATAAAAAAAATGCAAAAAAAAACACAAAACAGGAAAAAAATTTACTGAAAGATACGCGACTGGTCAAAAGTCTGGGGTCACGTAGAAATTTAAATGCTTTCTTAAATAAACGTCATTTTACAAGTAGTATTGGTTTAAATGGATTTTTATGAGTTCATGTAAAGTAAAATAATAGTGTTCATTCTACTTAAAAAAGCCTTAAAGATGTCTTAACTTAAAAAGTCTGCTGTAATCTCTTAAGTCATTTATTTTAAGTTACATGAAGGTATTAGTTCTCAGTCCTGTAGGTTTTTCCTCTGCTGTTTGGGATCACGTAGAAATTTACTTATTTTTTAAAGAATATCACTGTTTTTTTCAATGCAGATACCTTTAAACTAATCATAAATCCACTCTATACATCACTAATGTGGTAAATGACTATTCTAGCTGCAAATGTCTGGTTTTTGCTGCATCAATATCTACATAGGTGTATAGAGGAACATTTCCAGCAACGATCATTGCATCAGAAGGTTAATGGATGATTAGAAAACCCTTGAAACCAAAGCAAAGTTTGAAGAAAAACATAATTATTTCAAATATAAATAATTATTTCTAACCTTGTTAATGTCTTGACTATATTTTCTATTCATTTTACAACTCATGCTGGTAAATAAAAGTGTGAAAACACAAAAATTTTGACCCCAACCTTTTGAACAGTAGTGTAGATTTTTAGCTGGAATCACTTCTCCAAATATCCACACAGATCCAAACATGTCTTCTGATCAATTTAGACAATACATCATAATATTCACTTAATATATGGCATTTTCTGTTTGAAATAGCAACTCTGCTGTTTTACCTGGATGTTTTAATAGCTACAATACCTGCTGTAAAGTCTTATAATTCTTTTATTACAGCCATTTCCTGTGTGGTCCCTCGCCTCCACACTTTATTACAGTGGAGTGTAATATTTGGAGGTGTGTGTGAGCATGATTGTACTAAAGAATTCACCAAATGTGAAGCAAGAACCAGCTCCAAACGCGTGTCTACACAGTAGTGTATGTTCTAGAAGGATGGTGTGATGGGACACTTTTTCTTTTTATGAATGCAAACTTCCAGAAATAACTGATCTGATCATTGCAGCAAATGATCTGCAATCGCCTGCAGCCGGGCCCTCGCTGAGCCGAAAGCTGCTAAATGGCTGTTTACCTGAATTATTTAGTCGGCTAAACGTGTGCTTAGCACGGCCCGACACCTATAATCAAGATCTCTCGGGGATAATCAGCCGTCAAAATCACCGCCTGCTCCAAATCCCTGTTGTCTCCTGCTGATTTACTGTACACATTACAATGTAGGCCGTAATCCTTAATGTTACACCAGACTCTCCTCCTCCTCCTTGTACTTGTGTATTTTCGTTGGCACGGGGATGTTGGCAGTGGGAGCCATTTTGATTTTATGACCATCCTGTTGGGCTATAATACAGCCCCCTCACCACCGACCTCCTCCTCGTGCTGTTATGGTTGGCCTCGCATGTCCACTCAGTGCTGTCACGGCTGGAGGCAAACAATGCCACCCAGGCCCTGCGCCTCGGTATTAATTAGAAAAGGAAGCCCGGGATTTATCGCGCTCCGAAGCTTTCTGGCTCACGTCGCTGAATATGTAATATTGTTTTGTGGAAATACACCGTCATGTTGAGCAGGTATGATAAGTGGGAAGGGTGGAGGCTAAAAAAAAAAAAAAATGAAATCACAGCTGAATCATAACCAGACGTGTATTTTTCAAGTGTAAAGTCACTTCTTGGAATAGCAGCATTAAATACACTGCAGCAGCTGTAGCCTAAATATAGCGTACCTACTGATCTATACATAGATATAATTACACAGGACATGTTATGGGAGGCATGGCGAAGCAGTTTTTTTTCTTTTTGTAGTTGCACAGCAGGTTTAACCAAAACCTCCAATCATAATGAAACAGGGTGCAAACCCATCATTACAGGGATCAGGCAGAGGAGAATAATATTTTCACGATTGGCTCATCCATCGAGAGAAAAACCACGAAAATATGAATGACTCAAACACCTGCTAAGCAATCGGCGATGAATCCTGGACAAACAACACAAATGAGGTTATGAAAAGAGCAAAGAAACAAAAAAGAATGGCCTGTGGCGAGCACGTAGCAGGTAACCACACCTAAAAACACATGATTACACGGGTTCTGTGGTGCGATTGTTGAAGAGAAGAGCTGAGCCTCCTCTGGCCTGGCATGGTGTGTGTGTGTCCATTAGACTAAAACTCTAACGAGGGAACAATACTTGGAAGTAGAAACATGTACCACGGCATTCTTAGGAAATCAACAATGCAGAGAGAGAAAGAGGAAGAAAAAAAAAAATCCCAAAACCAAAACAATCCGACTGCATCGCAACAATAATCAGGCCTGATTGGGAAGAGCAGGGATCTGGACGTTTGGAGGGTTTATGTAACCTCACAGCTACCAAAAGAACAGGTCATGGGAACGTAACGGTGCATCACTGCCATTAGCTTTCAGGGTTTCCCTTATTTCAAGGTAAATTCTAACCATGGTGAATATTTACCAACTTTCCTGAGAGATCCTGGGCCTTAATGAGATTCCTGCAGGTCCAACAGTGCATCTACATGAATACAAAGTACTTTGCACCTTCTTAATCGATTTCATGCAGCCTTTAACGTTAAAAGACACAAAATGGGTCAAGCGTCTGCATCCAATATTAATGGCTTTTCCTACCCAGGCTAGTAGGTTCCATTTCACTGTTATCAGATTTCACAACTGCTCCAGTGACACATTTATGCCATAAATGGATTCCTGCTCATTTCCTGGTTTACATTTCTGCCTAATTGCTTCACATTTGGTGAATTCCATTAACGCCACTGTAATAAAGTGTGGAGGCGAGGCTGAAATAATAAGTTATAATACTCTACAGTTGCTATTTCAATCAGAAAATGCCATATATTAAGTGAATATTATGATCTATTGTCTAAATTGATCAGAAGACACATATGTTTGGATCTGGGTGGGTTATAAATTCATCTAATAATATTTGGAGAAGTGATTCCAGATAAAAATCTACACTACTGTTCAAAAGTTCACTAATTTTGTGTTTCCACACTTTTTTTTACCACCATGAGTTGTAAAATGAATAGAAAATATAGTCAAGACATTAACAAGGTCAATAATAATGATTTGTATTTGAAATAATTATGTTTTTCTTTAAACTTTGCTTTGGTTTCAAGGGTTTTCTAATCATCTATTAACACATTGAACCATTAAAACACTGGAGTGATAGTTGAGGATAGTCTATGAGAAAACTGATTCTAGAGTCAACATTTAGTCCTCTCTGTTTTTGTTGAAGCTTTATTAACAACAGATTGTCTTGTTTACAGTTCAGCATCAAAAATACTGGTATGGTCCTTTAAGTTTGTTGAAAACAACTCAGTTAATGAGCATTGCTCCATTCCTCATGACTTAATTCACTACCGTTCACCCAGACAATTTAGTGTTTTCCATGAAAAGTCTCACTTTTATTTACCACCATGATGTAAAATGAAGAGGAAATATAGTCAAGACATTGATAAGGTTAGAAATAATGATTCAAACTTTGCTTTTATCAAAGGAAAGTCAGTTTTCTATCTTCTCTAAGCAGCTAAACTGTTTCCAGCTGTGCTAACATGTTAGCATCAAGGGTTTTCTAATCATCCATTAACCTTCTGATCAATGATCAAACACATTGATCCATTAGAACACTGGAGTGATAGTTGCTGGAAATGCACCTATGTAGATATTGATGCAGCAAAAACCAGACATTAGCAGCTAGAATAGTCATTTACCACATTAGTGATGTATAGAGTGGATTAATGATTAGTTTAAAGTTATCTTCATTGAAAAAAACAGTGATTTTCTTTCAAAAATAAGGACATTTCTAAGTGAACCTACACTTTTGGACGGTAGTGTACATTTTGGAAACTTGAGTACGTATTGTTTATATTAGAAGTTATAAAAAAACCTCAGGAAAACAATTTAGCTGCAGCTAAATCATCAGACTTCAGGAGGGATGTGGTGTCTCAGGTCAAAGAAAAGCAGAGAACCGTGCAGCACCACTCGAGTCTTATTAGAGCCAGGCTGATGTCTTCCAGCTGTCCAGCTGATAAAACCCTGTGAAATACGATGGTGAGTTGTAGACAAGCGAATGCATCTCCCCTCTCTCATTAAATAGACAGACAACCCACCTTTTTCATGAAAAAGAAAATACTGCGATGAGTACCAGCGTCTCCAGCTGTCTCTAAGGGTTGAATGGTGAACGCTGCTGCCAAATGCAGCTTTTTAAGTAGTAAAACTTAACCTTCCTGTTGTGTTAGGGACCTGTTTTAGATTTTAAATGCATAAAAGAACCACTTACATTTATTTATTTGCATCAAGGTGTTTTTTTGACTGTGTCAGGTAGCGCTAGTTCAACAAAATAAGTGTTTTATTATAAAATGTTCTGGTTGAAATTATGACCTTTGTGTTGTTAGGGTCAGTTTTAACCTAATTATAATTTAATAAGCAATAATTAAGAAACAAAACTGGAATCATAACGTTAACTGACTTGTTCTGAGCTTCATTTAGTGTTTGCATCAAACTTCTATTGATAAAAAAAATATTGAATTTAATAAATATGGGTCAGAATTGACCCATAACACCATAGATGTTATTCTATATAATACTATTAAAATGAAAAATAAATGAAATTTATTCCAGAGACGTGTTCTAATACACTTCAGGAATAGTCAGATCACACAACAACCTTTTATTTATATATATATGATTTTCTTGAGGTTTATTTTATCATTTTTAGAATTGAAATAAAGAGGTAAACTGACAAAAACAAGAGACCCAAACAGAAAATATTAATGTATTTTCATGGTTAATGAATTTAACAAGGTAACAAAGAGATGAGAAACTAATTAGTTAATAGATAATGTATTTTACAGCTGATTTAAGACATAAGGGATGGAAACACTAAACTAAAACAAGAAGAAGGTTAAACATTCACACTGCTTAAGTCCTAAAATTCATATTTTGGACTTTAGAGAACACACATTAACTTAACTATAGGAGTCCAAGACAAATGATGAAAAGAGAAGAAAGCTCTAATGTCATGCTACATTCCTGCAACTATTCTTGAAAAGAAAAAAAAAAAGTTTCCAAACTTAATTTGCTAACCTTAAGACACATGAGAACAAATACTTCTCTCCTGCCAGGAAACGCCTTTCAACTAACCGGCTCTCTGCTGCCTGCAGGGAGTCTGAGGGGGTGATGGAGCCCCAACAATACCTGATCTGGGGGGGGTCGGAGGGATTTAGACCTCATACCAGCCTCCTACACACACACACACACACACACACACACACGCTGACTGCTGCCTCACTGGAATAATGTGGCGTCAGGCTGAGGAAAAGGTTTCCATGTTAGGTGGTTTGTGATTCCAGCAGATCACCAGAAAGGAAGGATGTCCTGCTGAAGCTGAAGCAACGCTCTCATCTCAGGCCAACGTAACCTGTGGAACCTGCCGACTGTACTCATATCTTTTAAGAAAGTATAAAGAAGTAGCCGCGCCGGGTTTAACAATACGTTTTTGTTCAAAGGATTAAGTGACAAATAACATTTGGCAAGATGAGAAAGTCAAAAACCTACAAAAATACAGTTTTAAGGAACATTCATCAGGTGTAAAAATGTACATTTAGTGTTTATGTTCATGTAAAAGTCCATTTGTGGAATATTTTTCATGTAAAATGTCAAATGGTGTTTTGTTGTTGCCACGTAGACATCATCTTATAGCTAATTATCACACATTTAACAAGCATTCATCGGGTCTTTCAAAATGTAGAATACAAAACTAGTTCATAGCATGTGTTTCTTAATTTTTTAAAACCTTTTTAAGAGAGTTTAACTATCTGGTACCACATTTTTAGGGTAGATATATAGTCAAAAACCTTTTATAATTCAGTTTTAAGGTCTTTCAAAATGTACATTTTGTGTTAATGTTGATTTCTTGGTATTTAAAAGTCTATTTATATAATTTATTTATTTTTCTTTTACAAAAATCACAGTTTTGTGTGATGTTCATCACTGACTCTTTTACAAGTTACTTAGAAATCTGTAAAACTCAAATCACCTGGAAAATGGCAATAATATTGCCTTAGCTTTATAGCTTTAAGTCATTTTTAAATCAGTTTTACACTAGCAACTAACTAAAGGATATTTTGAAGAAGAACAGAATATTTTACTTTCATTGTCTCATTTTGAATGAGAATTAAAATATCTGGTGCCGCGTTATTACATGTTTTTTTTACATTGTCCCATGCATGCACAGAAACACATTCTAGATCCATTGAGTCAGGGACTGAGTGGACAGTCCAGACTGGAACAGACCTGAACAGCTGGATTTGTCCAGATAGAAACTACAGAGGAAGTCGCCACGGCCATAGTGATGTGAAAGCGTCATGAGTAACACACTCGCTGCACGCACACACACCCTCACTCCCTCCTATTGTCTGGACTAAGTATTAGTACAGTTAAGACCACCCACCCTCTGCCTCTGATCTGAGAGCATGGAGAGGAACAATTGAGCTATTCATGTAATCTTGTATTTAAGTGAGATTAAGAAGGGGACAGTGCGAGTTTGGGATTTCAGCCGCGCCATCAGGATTTGTAATAAAAAGGATTTCGAAAGCAAAAAGAAAATGAGCCGTTAGCAGCTCTGCAAAAGTGTGAAAAACAAATTGTTGAGTTGACCTTCTAAGCCTGCCGTGTCCTCACTTTATTCGCCCTTAACTTTCAACACTTCAGAGCAGATGATCTGTTTGCTCCGTGAGGAAAAAGGCATATTTGTTGTTTTAAAATCTGCAGGGACGTAGAGTACGACTGCTGGAGGGCAGGAAAATAAATATGTCCGCGTGTTTGAAACACTGGCAGGAAAAAGACCGGGCACAAGCTGACCGAGCACTCACACTCACACACACTCACACACACTTACACACACTTACACACACTTACACACACTCACACACACTTACACACACTCACACACACTTACACACACTTACACACACTCACACACACTCACACACACTCACACACACTCACACACACTCACACACACTCACACACACTTACAAAGACACAGGAGGTGGTGAGGTAAGGATGAAGTACAGTAATAGGCACTCAACGTTTAATCATAGGCCGTCAGCCTGAATATACACAAGAAAGTACATACAGTTGTGTTCAATATAAATGCAGCGTGTTTAGAAATGTGAGTAAAGCCAAGATCCTTATAAAAATATAATAAAATGTCTGTGATTTTCTTTACAAACTCAAATATTAACTGTATAAAATGGGGAATCTTGAGGATTTATCATTCCTGTGATTAACTATAGTAATATTTAGTTGGTTTTTGAGACCTGCTTCACATCTGGCTCCTATAAACAGGTGTTTCAGCCTCAGAATTCCTTTGAATTTCTTGTTTTTGCCTCAGAAACCCACAAGTTTTAATGGGATTAAGTTTTGTGGATTGGGTTGGCCACTGCAGAACTTTAATTTGTTGGTCTGGAACCAAGATTCTGCTGGTTTACTGGTGTGTTTGGGGTCGTTGTCTTATTGAAACTCACATTTCAAGGGTACTTCCTCTTCAGCATAAGGCAACATGGCTTCTTCAAGTATTTTGATATCGGCAAACTGATCCATATTTATTTTACTTTAGTTTGTGTAAAGTAATTTAAAAAAATACACATTTTTCTTCGCATTTTGATTTAGGATATAAAATGCTTTTTCCAATGCATCAAGCTTCGATGCAGCAGTTGAACACAACTGTACAAATTAGACGGAACTGAAGTTGGAGTATAATTAAACACCATTGATTATACTTGCCTCATAAGTTCCTTTTTTTTTTGACCGGATTCCTGAAGTTTATCCCTATTGTGTGTTAAAACCGCTTCACTTTCTGGTTTTGCGATTTAAGACGACCCGGTGACAATACTGGCCCGGTGCAGAGAGTCCGGGACCTGATAATGTGTCCCAGCGGGGCTGTAGAGCTGGGGGAGTATCAGGGGGAGACGACATTGAGCGAGACAATGAGGGGAAAAGTGTGACAGTGCAGCGGCGGGGAGTGAAATATGGCGGCTGAGGGGGACAAACATGGAGGGGGAGGGAAGGAGGGAGGGTTCTGCATGGGAGGACAAAAAAAAGATGGCTGAAAGAAGAAAAAGGGGACGGGGATGAGGACGTTGAGGGAAGTGACAAGTGGGGAAAAGGCAAAAAAAAAAAAGGCGAACTATTGTCCTCTGGTCTGCGAGAACAGCGGAGCGGCTGAGTTCTCTAGCCCTCCCTGACCTCTGGCAGGGCTCTTCACACAAAAAACACAAAAAAAGAAGGTATCACAATATACATTTTCAGCTTCTGTGGATGTTTTCTATGTTTTTATTACAAATCACACTGTATTACTGCTGATTAAAGCTGCTAGATTTATGTGGTCAACATGAAAATCCTGATTATTCAAGCGATTATTCTTTAGTTACACATTAGTATTCAGTATGAGTGACTGTGCTTTTGTTTGAGATGAACAGATTTGTAGATATATCATCTTATAGCAAATCTTGCACATTATGTTGCCATGAGACCTGCTTCACATCATTCAACTTCTGGCTCCTATGAACAAGTGTTTCAGCCTCACAATTCCTCTGAAGTCCTCAGAAACAGCATTTTTTGATGTCAGTCCACGAGTTTTCAATAGGATTAGGGTTTTGGCCACTCCAGATTTTTAAATTTTGCTGGTCTGGATCCAAGATGCTGCTCATTTACTGGTTTGTTTGGGGTTCAAGGGCTTTTTTTCCTTTGGCATAAGGCAACATGACCTCTTTAAGTATTTAGATACAGGCAAACTGATCCATGATCCCATGTCTTTTTACAAAGAACACATCAACTGGCCTAAAGAGAAATGGAGAAACAGTTTGAGGACTGATGAAAGTCATATTTTTGGGTCCAAGGGCCACAGACAGTTTATCAGACAACCACCAAACACTGAATTTAAGCCACGGTTCACTCTGAAGACAGTGAAGCATCATGATATGAGGGTGTTTGTCTTACTATGGTGTCAGGCCTATTTATCACATACAAGGGATCATGGATCAGTTTGCCTATATCTAAATACTTGTAGAGGTTATGTTGCTTTATGCCGAAGAAGAAATGACTTTGAAATGTGAGTTTCAACAAGACAACAGCCCCAAACACGTGTAAACCAGCAGCATCTTGGTTCCAGACCAACAAAATTAAAGTTCCAACCCAAAGTCCAGACCTTTCTGAGGCAAAACCAAGAATTTCAGAGGAACTGTGAGGCTGAAACACCCATTCATAGGTGCCAGAAGTTGGTCAACTCCACACTCCGACAGAAAACTTTCAAGTTTCCAGTATGAACTAGCTGTGTACCATCCTCCACTGACACTAAAGCCCTACACAGGATATGACTGCAAGGTCCCAGACTGAGAGGATCAGTCCCTCAATATACCCTCCTCAGGGGAACTTATGAGCTAGAGACCACAGCGACCCTGGTGAAGGAAATTGGCATTAGGGTAAATTAAAAAAAGGGGGGACACAAAGAGGCAAAAGAAAAAAAGCAAGAGGCAGCTGAGTGAGGCGAAGCCAAGAGAGGAAACAAGTGAACTGAGCAAGAAAGAGGCAGAACTATGGGGATGAAAGATGAACGATGGGAGGCTTGTTCACTTTGTCTGTGAACATGGATGACGGCATGTGACTCAGTGGTCAGCACTGGTGTCGTGTGAAGACGAAATTACTGATAGTGAGAACTGTTTCAATCAATCAATTATTGATTGATTATTACAACCGATTGTACTGAACTGTTCACTCATGTGTTTATGAACTATGGCCTTAAACAAACCCTTTATTTCCCCTGCAGAACTGCAGCCTGACACAGTTATAATATGAGATTCTAAGAAGCTTGGGGATAAATCTAACTCTATAATGCTGTTTAGAAACATAAGTTAGAGGACGTATGCATGGTACATTAGTTTCACCGACTATATAATGATTGTAAAACAGGGTGATATCAGGTAAAATGGGCCAATGACAAAGGGTTTCAAGCTGCTGACATTAACGTGCTTGACGAGTAAAAGGTGATTTGATTCGTTTATGGTTTCTATGGTGATTTGATTCGTTTATGGTTTCTATGGTGGGTGAGACAATACTAGCCCATTTTACCCGAAACCACTCATTGAAAAAAAAAGTGGCACAGCGGCTGTTTTGAAGATTGTGTTATTTTCCCCAAGCGATTTACCAAAAAGTGGCTCAATTTACATGATCAGCCTAATTAAGATGACCTTTCTATGTATTGGTGTAAATGGCTGAAAAGGCAATTAGAACTCCCTCTTCTGATTTATGAATCCAGACATGTTCCTCTAAATATTTTGTGTATAAAACTGGATTTTAACTACTTCTTCAAATGTGCTCTGACCTCTGTTGAACCGGGTCTCTGGCTAAAATAAAGACTTCAATCATCTAAGAAGCAGATTGTTATTTAATCTATTCACTGTTCAGTTATTACATGTTCTCCCTATCCCATCAAAGAAGTGACCAACTGCAAAAGAACTGGACTGGGTTCCCCTGGGTGCTAGAACCTGATCAATTTCACCATTAAATCAGGTGAAATAACAAAAGTAATAAAAAAAACACCGAGCTGCACATAGCGACAGGTTGTGTCTTGTCAGTGGAATAGTCTTAACACATTGCAGGAAACATTTATTGTTCTGTACAAGCTGTTTCCCTCTAATAATACGAGAAAGGTCTACGCTGGGTTTTACACAAATGGCTCCCAATGGTGAGAAAGTGCCCAGCGAAAAAACAAACTAATAAATACTGTGGGAGAAAAGCTGGGGGTTATCAATCACCCCCCCTGCACTCAGCTTTCTGGCAGGTTCTTGGCTGCTGGTGCAAAGAAAGGCCTGGTGCCCGGCTCCACTGCTGTATGACAGGAATCAGGCGTGTACACCTAAGAGCCACTTCACTTAATCTGATCAGAGCCACAAATACCATTTGTTCACCCGAGAGACACTTGCAATGAATGGGCATTATTATAAAGCTTCTCATTTACAATGTCGAAAAGCGATGTGCAACGCAAGAAATCTGATTATTGTGATGAATGCGTAATGGTAGGAAACACAATAAAATGCTTACGTTACCTGCTATTGTCTGCTTTCTATGAATTTATTTGACATTACTAAGTAAAGGAATTTCACCATTTCCTCCCGTATTTCCTCGAGGTACAGACAAAACTCAAAGGCAATTCATTATGTCTTAAGACACCTATAAAGTCGCCATATTTTAACCCGTTTAAGCCTGTGAGTGTGTCATTTTATACTTAAAATAAAAAGGTTTTAAGCAAAAAAAAGTACTTCCTGTCACATGACATCATCCTTCCTTCTGAGAACATTAACGAAATTATTATTATGATTTTCAACCCTAACATGTATATATTTATTTAATAATTCAAGTTTTTAATAATACAAGTTTCTCTATTAATAATTTTGCACAGGAGATAAAAGATCTTTTGTTTAGGGGCATATTTGCACAAGTGGAAAATAAAATTGTCATACATTAAAAAAGATATTTTTTAATTCAGAGTTTAAAATGGAAAAAAATACATACATAATGTGATTATTAGGGACTAAAATGGGTTAATACTTAAAGAATGTGGACTGAGAGGACTGCCCCTGAACTATACCATTTAACTTTACACTTTATAAAACAAAAAGTGTTGGAAATAATCTTTTTTTGTGGAAATGAAAGTGATATAAAACAACTTCCAGGAGAATAATAACAGTAAATCCATACATGTCAACACAACCAGCTCTCTCTAATCAAAACATGGCTACCGTTGAGATTAGAGAGATAAGAGACAATCTATCTGCACGGAAGCACAGCGTACTTATTTCTGAACAGATATAAGTCAAAATAAGCCCAAACAGAAGATAGCTCGAATCATTTTCCCTCTTTAGGGACACATGGTGCCATTTCTAAAATGTGGGGGAAGATAGCTTAATTAACCCACCATTTCCTGGTAATAATGGCTTGTGCAGGAACTCGCTATCATTATATATTTTGGCTGAGCTACATTAAAACATTAAAAACAAAAAAAGACTAATGTGTGCGGTGTAGAAATGACCATTCTTTAATAGCTAGAATGTAACTGATGTGGATACTTGGCTTATAAATGTGTGTTTGTCCTTTTTTTGTTGCTTACAGCAGCTAATTGCTCCTTGGTGCACAATGGGAAATGTCTGTTAAGGGAACACTTAACGGACCATGTTAACACACTGCTGGACAGCTCAGCAGCAAAGAATTCACATCAAAGTTCTACCGTTTCTGCATTTCTGCTGTCCCACTTTTTATTGTTTCCCCACTTCTCCCACTGTCAGTTTACTGTAAGGAGGCGAAACATAAAGAACATAAAACAACGTCATGTGCCAGAACTCTAATCAAGACAGCTGACCTGCTGCACGCTACCAGCTGAATCACAAAGCAAACAAACTCGGGGGTTTTCTGTAGTTTGGGGCGGGGGTCAGTGGTGGCAGGAAACATGGTTTTGTTCATCCTAAGTACCAGAGGAACACTCAGAAGGGTGAGGAAGGTCACAACTCAAAACAACTCTGCAGAATATAATTCGGCCGGTAGGTCTCTTAAGGACAATGCGGTGTAGGAATTTCACTTTTGATGCTGGAGAGACTCAACTTCTAACGGAAATATAGCATAAGCGCCATTATTGAGCTCTCCCATTGTTATACTGGTAGAAAGGTGGTATCCTGTTATCTTAAGATATAGAGGAAGACGGATTATATATGCGTCCTTAAGCTGCGGCCCTTTATTTCCCTTTAAAAAGGCAGCAGCAGTGGTTTTAAGCAGCCCAGAGCTGGACTCTGCCAAGCAGCTCGGTGGCTGCCAGACCACCGGCTCCGAGGACCTGAATGTGAGGCGGGTGGGGGGTCTGGGCCTGCGGTGGCAGGTTGGGAGACGGGCTGACTTTACAATTAAAAGCAACAAGAGTTGACAGAACCGAGATGAAAAAAAGAAGTCTGCAACAAAAGCCCACACACTGGCCGCGTTTATTCTGCAACAAAGCCCTTAAGATTAGCAATCTAATCCACGGTGTTCACCAAAAGACTGTTCGAAATCAAAATGTCAAAAGTTTTTAGCGCTTAAAGGAACCCTGATGAAAAACTCCTGTTGAATTACTGCACAAAACCTGTTGGTGTAATAGTGGTTGTGTAGTAAATGTGTAAACTATACTACTCACGACACAACAGTAGAGTTGTGTAGTGAAACAGTCGTGTTTTGAGCAGTAATCATGCAGAGTAACTGTTGAAGCCTCAATACAAGAGCATTAAATACTGATTCTGCAGTGATTGTATAGAGAATATGTGTCACAACACTACATATTTATATAGTGATCAAGTTTTTACTACTTGTTCCAGTATGAATATGTAGTAACAACACTACAGAAACACTACAGATATTTAAATAGTCATCAATTAGAGTTTTTAGTAGTTAATTATATCTGATGTGTTAAAGGAGAACTGGTACTGGACTCATACATGGAGATTTCTTTAGTTTGTTGTCACTTTCCAAAGATAATAATGTTTTAATAATTATTTAATAATTTGATAAAATCAGGAAATATCAAATTATTGTCTTCAGTAAAAATATCCATACATTCCAGTGTCCATGGCTGAGTAATCCCTTTAACCAGTCGTATATAATAATCTAAAATATAATAATAATAATAATAATGAATGTGAAGGAATGAGTAGTGATTGTATAGAACTTTTCCAAAAAGCCAAGTATCAGTCATCAATTTTCTATTCATTACTATTGAAATAACTAGATAAATCACTACATATAATAGGAAACAAGTATTGGAATGGTAGTTTTATTGTAGATATTTAGTAGTAGTAGAGAATACTGAGGGGAGGAGGGACAGAAGCAGCAACATCCTATGAATTCATGCATGCTCCACTGTGTCTTTCCACCTCTGGACAGCAGGAAGCTGAGGAGCGTGCAGGCAGGCAGACACTTGGGTCACTTCCAAAAGGAAGTATCTGGGACGGGTTAAGACTGGATGAGATGTGCTTTCTCTATAATATATACAACACTCTTTTTCTTTCTACTTTTGAGCCTCCTACTCTTTCCTCCCTGTGCTTTTAAACAATCTGGCTGTAGCATCAAAAACTGTTAAAAATGCGAAGCCATTGATCACCACAATCGTCCAGGGAAGCACGTGTGAGCGTTCCTACATGAATACACAACGGGCTGCCAAAAGGGATGGATAAGCGATTTCGCTATTATTAGCATATATTTTCGGTGATCCCCTTTTTTAATCGCTAAACCATACTGTACATCTGCATGGACAAAAAAAACAAACACATAACAGTTCAGAAAAAGCCCTAACAACCTGGCAACAGCTGCATTGTGCTTGGATTGTTGCGCCAAGAACAAAGTACAAGGGGAAAGTTGATGAAATGTTGTGTATGTAGAAACAATAGGTGGATTAGGGATCATCACCTACCCTCATCTTCAGGCGATCCCTCTCCCTCAGTGTCAGCGTGTCGGCCTTGGCGATGACTGGGACGATGTTAACTTTGCTGTGGATGGCCTTCATAAACTCCACATCCAGAGGCTTTAGACTAGGAAACAAAGGGACAATTAGGACACATCTGGAAGAAACTACACTAGATAATATTATGTAAAAGACATGATAGCGATGAGAGATAATGCAACCAAGCCATTGTAGTTTGAATAGGTGGCTGCATCCACTTCAACATAACGTATGAAACTTAGTGGAAATAGGAAACTGTGATTCAGGCAAATTTCCGCTCTCTTCACTCTCACCACCACTATTCTTTGTCTTGGTGACTGGATGTGTAGCCTAACGGGTCAAAAACTGTCACCACAACTGTTTTCTTGTTAACTCGATCCTGTGTTTAATCGTCATCTTAATTAATGTGGTCAAACTTGACCGTTTCATTAAGACGCCTCATAAAAACTGGAATAATACATGTATTATCACCTCTTGTGGTGTTTTTTATCAACTTCCTGTGAACATTACAAGTTTTGAACTTCTATTTGTAATAATGGCCTGTATGTCTCATTGATCAGAACTGAAAAAAAAAAACACAATTTCTGGATTATTTGGACTATAAGAAATAATCAGATGAAACATAATCTACTCTAGTCACCAAAGTACCAAGGACATTTGTTTTAAACCATTACAAATGTAGTGTGTGTGTGTTAATCTGATAAATTTAGCTGTACCCGAATTCAATTACTTACATTATTCTGGTCTCCTCCATTCATTTCTAATGATGGGGAACACCAAGAGTGAACAAAATATATATATATATATATTGGAATTCTGTACGAGTTAGTGTTTATTTACCCATGTCCGAACGGAGAAATGAAATAGAAGCAGCAGTGAACCCTGTTGTCCACTATGTGTCTTCGGTTGAGGCCACTCTCATCATGAAGGTATCGCTCAAACTGATTGTCGATGTACTGGATGATGGTCTTAAAGCTGTCATCAGGAAAATAAACAGACAAATAACCATATGAAGGCTCTTTTTGCAAAAGCTATTGTCAGTTTCTGAGGCAAAATTAAGGAAAGGAAATCATGTAGTTGAGTCTAAAGGAGAGAAAGTTGTAAGAAAGGAGGATCTTCATTATCAAAGAGACAGTGATAGGCAGATATAGACTATTAGCTTTTGAATGTTTGACTTCTCAGAGGAGTTTAACAGGTTTTTAGTTCCATGCACCATGTGAAAACTGATTTCTAGAGTCGACATTTAGTCCTCTCTGTTTTTGCTGAAGCTTTATTATCAACAGATTGTCTTGTTTACAGTTCAGCATCAAAAATACTGGTATGGTCCTTTAAGTTTGTTGAAAACAACTCAGTTAATGAGCATTGCTCCATTCCTCATGACTTAATTCACTACCATTCAAAAGTTTGGGGTCACCCATGTTTTCCATGAAAAGTCTCCCTTTTATTTACCACCATGAGTTGTAAAATGAAGAGGAAATATAGTCAAGACATTGATAAGGTTAGAAATAATGATTCAAACTTTGCTTTTATCAAAGGAAGGTCAGTTTTCTAGCTTCTCTAAGCAGCTAAACTGTTTCCAGCTGTGCTAACATGATAGCATCAATGTCCTTTTGTTTTCTAATCATCCATTATCCTATCTATTATCTTAGCAATGTATAGAGTGGATTTATGATTAGTTTAATGTTATCTTCAGTGAAAAAACAGTGCTTTTATTTAAAAAATAAGGACATTTCTAAGTGACCTCAAGTTTTTGAACAGTAGTGTAAATATTGAGGAAAAATGCAGTATTTTCTCCTGTTCAACGTCTTTTATCTCGTTTGTCTGGAAGCCTTTACATGAATCCAGGACATTAATGCCACCGGCATGAGAAAGCCACAGAAACAAACACTCACACACACAAAAAACTGACTTTAAGGAAGTCTAGACAGAGGGAATGCAGAGGGAGGAGAGGTAGGGAATGGGGGAGTTTAGGATGAAACTTGTGAGGGGGATCGGTTGAGGACAGGAGGGAAGGATGAGGGCTAATGGACAGGAAACATGTCCCGTGTTGTTATCACTCCTCACTCCCCCGCAGCCTACAAACACACCAGTCCTGGCTGTTGATGGCGTCTCCATATCCAGGCGTGTCCACCACGGTGAGGCGAAGCTTCACTCCCCTTTCCTCGATCTCCACGGTCGACGCCTCGATCTGCACCGTCCTCTCGATCTTCTCTGTTCAGCAGGAGAATAACCGGTGAAAAGACAAGAGGAGGAACTTCAGTATCACTGCTGCTACCACAACTTACATTGATTATATTGATGGGGGACAATAAGTAGTACATTTCCAGAGAATTTTCTTTCAATTTGTTAATTTATATTTACATTAAATGCGCACTACATCCATATAAATATTATTTCCACTGAAACCTCACCTGTAGTAGTACGATGAAGTCGCATAATGCACAAATTTAAGACCCAGATATCAAAATTCAAGACTTTTTAAAATCTTTTAAAGGTTTTGGGGGTATTAATGAACATGAACAAATACTCTACTAGCATACTACCATAATAATCTGGCCCTTTTTCCATCTTTTCTTGTAAGTTTAAGCCCTCAAAATGTTCAAATGATTTAGGTAATAATAGTAGTTATAGGAGTAACATATTTATTTATATTTATATAAAAGCCAAATGAGATCATGAATCAATGAGGTAAATACTATCCCTCTTCTTCCTCTTCCCTCCTCTCTCCCCCTAGTTGCTGTTGCTATGGTAACTTACATCGTTAGAGCTCGTTAACGATCATTAGGTCTGATCTTAACCAGCAGACTGATAAAAAAAAGTGGTATGATAAATGACTTACTGGCTTCTACATATTAGTTTGAGTACTTTCTTCCGTGTACTAGCTAACTGTCAAAATTAGCCGTTAGCTACTGGCCCCGCCCACTGGAAAAAAAACAGCATCTGGACCAAACCACTTTCAGGAGGGGGGGGGGGGTCATAATTGTGTTATGTGATTATTTACCATGTCTTTAATATTAAAAATTACAACATTGTGGAAGGGGTCACATTCCCTGTTTCCCCCGCTGGAATTTCCACTAAAGTCATAGATAAAATCATGTTTTTTTGTTTTTTTTGACTCAACGCAGCTACGTGTTTTCGTATCTGAGTCAGAACGTCCAGGCCAAGCCAGACGAAGACCTAACCCAGGTTAAGTCATAAGAAGGGCAGGGTCATATTTTGAGCCTAAGACATTCCCAACATTCCTGTTGATATAATGCTCTGCTGGAGACACTGCCGCAGACATTTCTCTATTATTACAAAGTGCATGTGTGTGTGTGTGTGTGTGTGTGTGTGTGTGTGTGTACAGTACCTGCGGCACCAGGGATGTAGCGTTCAGGGTAGAGATCAGTGAGAAACAGGCTGTTTATAAGTGTTGATTTGCCCAAACCGGACTCCCCTAAACAACAAAAGAGGAAGAAGCAATCCAGCTTTAAATAAAATCATATATCTGGCTTCATTATAAATAATTAATCTAACAGAATTATCACCCACCTACAACCATTAGGGTGAATTCAAAGCCTTTTTTCACAGACTTTCGGTGAACTTGGTTTGGGAGGTTGGCGAAACCTACGTAACCGGCAGCGTCTGGGAACTGAAAGGAAAAAAAAAAGATACAATAACAGCAATTAATAAGGAAGCATTACGCTAGATTGAACAAATATATAAACCTTCACATTTAGGGCACAGCATTTCCTTTTTTTCCCTGCGTGAGTAAGTGCACTCCTTCATTTTACTACTCCTCCCTTTAGCTCAGTAAATCTGCTAACAAACTCCTCCCTGAGTATTTTTCACGATTTTTATGATGTGCATGTGTCGAGGTGCGAGTGAGTCTATAAGAGTGAGATTGATGATGATGATGCATATCGTTTAGAGATTCCAATAGACAATAAAGGCCAGCCACGAAACACTTGACTTACATTTATACAGGATATCCTCTCTGGATGCCTGCGCAAGTGTGTGTGCATGAGATTACAAGTGCCGTGAGTCTGAATCACCGCTGCTTATTGCAGCCGCCCTTCAATATACTCCGATGATCTGTCCCAAACCGATGCGGTGAAACTGCAGCAGGTTACTCACCTTCCCTTTCTCTCCAGATTGAGACATTGCTACCGTTCGTTAGATGAGCCAGACGAGCCTGCAAGAAAAAAAGGAAATAAAAGTATAAGATAAATTAAAGCAGATAAAAAGATGTAATTCATGCAGTTCAGTACGATCATGTTTTTTCTGTTTTACAGGAATAATTTGTTGTTTTACACCCGACATAAGGTATTTGTGAATTCAACAACTTACACCAGTGGCCTGGCAAAAAATAATAAAATCCCAAACAACTATTAATATTTAGAGATAAAGTACATGTTGGGAAAATCAATGGTGAAATTGATTTTTCACTGCATGATATGGTATAAGGGTCAGTGACAAAACTGCCCTAAAAACTTGGTACCAGATACTTTAACTCTCTTAAAAACATTTTTAAAACATTAAAAAACACGTTATGAACTAGTTTTATATACTAGGTGGATTATATATTTAAAATTTATCATTATTTTTCATCTACAAATGGACTTTTAAACCAACATTAGACCTGATAAATGCTTCTTAAAACTGTATTATTATTATTATTTGACCCGTTATAACACAAAATAATTCTAATATTTGCTGGTGATAAAAGTCATTGTATTGTTCTGTACTTGCTGTTTTTCAGTCTACACACAGCTGGGTGCCTAAAACAGCGATGACGTAGGTAATAAACTGAAAACAGTGGACCTGCCGGCTGTTTTGTTTCAGCAACACATGGCTCAATTTGACTAAGTTCTTCAGAAAGAGGAAGGAACTTCTTCAACCGTCAAAGTAAGAGTCACGTCCCAGATGCTGATGATATATCACCAAACATCGTCTGAAAATGAAAACTGAACTTTCTGTAGAAAAGCTGGAATTCTGTTGATGGTCATTTAATGAAACTTACACCAGTGGTCTGGAAAAAGTTATAAATTCCTCGACGTCTATATTGAAACTTAGGGATAAGGTCATTTTTTAATTCAATGGTAATAGAATATCAGACATGTCAAATTGGCTTGGGTAGTATCTATATTCTTAGAATGTTCTACCTCATACCTTCAGGATTTCTATGTAGAAACCCGGGTATACATTGATGTCAGGTCAGTAACAAATAATGTTTAAGATGAGAAAGTCAAAAACTTTTTAAAATACAGCTTTAAGAAGCATTCATCATGTTGGTTTCTTGGTATTTTAATGTCCATTTGTGTCATTTTTGTCACAAAAATTCTGATTTTGTGGGTTCAATCCACCTAGAACATAAAACTAGCATGTGTTTTAATGTTTTAAACACCTTTTTAAGAGAGTTTAACCATCTGGTACCAAGTTTTTAGGGTTATAACACATAGTTTTGTCATTGACCATGTGACCAATTATTGTATTTAACTATATTGATGAAAAAAGATCATAGACAAATCCAATATTTCCATAAATGTGTCCTGTTTGATTGTCAGGAAGCTCATAATGGCCTAAAAACATCATTACTCTCATAAAACATGACTCTACCGTGTTGGGATGTTTTTATTGATAAACTGTGATGCAACAGTTCATTCATGCTGGCGACTGCACCTCTGTTCGGTCAAACTATCAGACGGAAGCAGCCAAGATTAAGAGCCGTGGGCAACGCGTCGGTTCCCAGACGTCCATTAAACGTTAAAACCCCCCTCGGCCTCGTTCTATGACCCTCAGCAGACGACAGAGCAACAAGCCCGCTTGATAAATTAGCGAAATAACGACTGAGCAGGAAGAACAGGCTCCATTTTATCATCAACACACCAGCCCTTGACAGGTGGAGCGTGATAAGCGTACGAAAGAAGCAGGCCGCCGCACGCTGCCAAGCGGAGATGCATTCTGGTTACGTAACGCCAGCCGAGGGGGGAAAACAGGTGGCACTGGAACCTGAAGTGACCTTTTTTCCCCCACTTGTGGACACTCGGGGAAGCATGTGGCGCTGTTAAAAGTATTATATGGTTGCTGGGCGAGCGTCTGTATCTGCGTGAGCGTGGTCGTATTGACAGGGTGGTTTCACTGAGCCTGCAGGGAGAACAATAGCTGTTTATCCGTCTGGTTCCTGAAGCCTTTCCTATACAGGACAGCTTAGCCATGAAGGAGGGAGAACACGTGCCTCCCCTCTGACCACAGCGAGACAGCGAAGGGGAGACGCTAATAAATCAGGCCGGAGAGGTGGCGAGTTAAAGACGCAGAGGTCAAAAGGTTAAACCAGTCAAAGCGATGAGCAGTCTGAGATAGGGCTGCTTGATTATGGAAACAAAAATCATTAGCACGATTATTTTGATCGATTATTTTTTTAGTTACACGATGCATTTATTCAGCATGAGTTGTTTGAGATGTTGTGATTTGTTGTGTTGCCATGGAGATGCCATCTCATAGACAACCTTGTTGTGTTGCTCGTCACGCTAGGAATAGACTTTTCCAGAGCTTTTTCTGGCCGTTAGAAAGGTTTTGGATGGACAAAAAGTCCATGAATTAAAAATATGGAATTTTTTGTTGCAGTACCATGGGTGGCCACTGGGGGTGCTGCTGAGTGGAGGTACCCTATCCAGGTCTATAATACATCCATGGTTCTCACACACTAACACTCCTCACTCTCTCATTTTCAGAAATTGTGTGAATGAAAAATGTCAAATAACATCTCAACTCGATTATATGAGTTCAGAGATTGTTTCGAAATCGCGATTAAATTCAATTAATTGTACAGCTGTTAATGATATTAGGTGTGATCACCAAATATAAGTGTCCTAAAATCTGAATAATTTATTTTCCATTTTCTACATTGAGGTGGAATTGTAGAGATGGACATTTGAGAAATTTAAGAAATTAATAAATAAAACTGGAAAATTAAATAAATGGGGCATTTATGTGCACAGAGAAAATAATACACAATAAAAAAATTAGTAATTAATTGGAAAATTAAATAAAAACAGGTATTTACTGGCATATTCATTTATGTTCTGAGTCATTTGATCATGGAAGTTATTAATCCTTCATGGGTAGCAAAAAAATCATCTAGTTTTTGTGAGTTTAAGGATCCTTGAAGTGGAAAAAGTTGGAAAAGTTTTTTACATAATGAATAGATTGGTAATAATCAGCTTTCTTCCATAGATTCTTGCTGATGAACTAAAGTAAACTTTTTAATCTGTGATGGCATTTTTTTAAACTACCTTCTACAGAGCAAGTGATTAATAATCATTAGTTTCAGGCAGCTCTGAAATGAACACAACATGAATGACATTAATTAATGTGTTTTCATTGTTAATTAACATCTAAGTTAATGTAGGGGGCCCACACAGGAGTATTACTGTATATCACACACACACAGTGTTATTCCTAGACGGGCTCTGTGGGAACCAGTATTAGTCCGGCAGCTGATTAATTAAACCGCTCCAATATCACAGTGGTAATATCACAAAGACAACACTACAGGACAGACAGGCGGGAGGCACACTTCAATAATGGCCTCTTAATAATGGCCATTTAATCGCTGAGCTGCTTACACACAGCTATCAACGGGCCAGACATGGGGGAGATTAAATCGCTTTGGGCCAAAAGGGAAAAATGCCACGTTAGTAAAGCCAAAGTCGTTGGCATGTAATGCATACGCGGTTGATTTATTAGCTGCGGTGAAGACATGACGGGGCAGCAGCTCTAGTGGAACTATTCACCTTCCTGACGGGCGACATTAACACACCCCAACACACTCTCTCTCTGCGGCTCAGGGCCTTTCTGCCCTGATTGGAGACGTTGGAACAATAACTTCCCACCATGGAGATTTAGTAAACTCAGTGGCATAACCACAGAAAATGGTAATTTACTGGCAACTAATCACAGCAGCAGAGACCCCACATATAACCAGTTAAATCGAGCAGAAAAAAGTGATGTCTGGCACCGAAACCTGTGAAATACCACATAATTATACAACAATTACAACTAGAACAGAAAATGATGTCTATAATAGTATATGTCATACACACGCATGTATATATATATATATATATATATATATATATTATGTATATACACACTATAAAACATGCAAAGATATATCGACACATACACACATACATATAATAACAATTTTAACAATATATTTAAATATATATAATATATATTGAATATATATATTATTATATTGTATGTGTGTGAATGTATAGATATATCTTTGAATATTTTATATTTTATACATATTTTTCTCATATATTATATGTTATATTACATCCTTCCTATTCAATAACTTATAGCTTATATTTATTATACTCTTAATATATTTATATAGTTCATAATAATGTATATAATAATGTATAAAGAATAGATAACTGTGTGTAATTTGTTTTTTATTATTATTATTTATTTATTATGTTTTCAATAGCAATAATAAAGGTGCTTATAGGCATTTACCTTCATTTTTCTTATATTTTATTTGTTTTTTCTACATTAGTATTAGAATTTGGGGCATTTTTATACATATTTCTCTTCTGTTTGTGTGTTTTAAGTTTTATAACTTAAACAGAGCTTTATGTGATGTGATGGAGCTTCAATTTTTCCTGAGTGAACCTCCCAAAGGATCAATAAAGTCATATCTATCCATCTATATCACTATGTAAAATAAATAATTAACAGGGACATATAATCTAGTAATAAAAGATAAGATACTGAATGTAAGGCTGAGGTTTTAGCTTCAATATCAGCCCAGAGAGAGAAAGGGAAAAGCCACAATGGGCGGAATGAAAAAACCTTTCAACCCTGAGGAAACCAGCAGGTCTGTTCATAACAAACATAGAGAGTTTAAAGCACAGGATGAACCATTGATGATGATGGGGACAGGACAGGAAAAGTAGTGGGAGTCATACAGCAACTAAATGTTATCCTAACACGGTGCTGTTCACACAGCTGCTGCACCGCACAGGGAAGTTTAGATTAAATGATGATTAAATGAAAGGCTCCAAAGAAGCTAATTAATCTACTATTATTTTTCTAGCAAAGGCAAGACCTGAACGTTTAGCTAATTAATTGAAACAAAAACAAGGAATTAAATGATAATACAGCTGCAACTAATGAGTATTTTTATAGTCGATTAAACTATAGATTATTGAAATAATAATTAATCGATTAGTTGTTTCAATCAGTGTCTCCCAAAGATGAAGATTCAACCTAAAATGAAATAATCAGAGAAGAAGCTGGAGCCAGAGAATTTGGACATTTTCTTCTTAAAAAATGACTCAAATTGATTAAAGTAGTTGGTGATTAATATAATAGTTGGAAACTAATGGATTAATCAACTACTCTAGTCAATAATGGAAATAATTGTTAATAAGTCAACACAGCTTCATATCTACTAGCTACATATTTCCATTTAAGTTCAACTTTGGATCAAGACTTTTAATTTTAGTATTTATTTTCAATATATTTTACATGATACTGCTAAATACTACTTCCTATATAAACTATATTTAGTTCTATTTAACATAGGCGTCATGGAGTATACAGATGATTATATGGAAATATCCATGTGTAAAAGCACCATCAAGTAGACGAGTACATTTATTAAGTTTAAAAGTTTAATCTGTTTTATGTTTTATTGTCATTTTAATGAATGGGGAATTAGCAAATGCTTGAAATGCATTGGATAATTAGATAACAAACTTTTCCTAGCTATTTCCATTTAATTTAAGACTGACTAACCCCATTCAGAAGGTTTAATGCAGAGAATTATATCAGTTGTTGGCCTATTTATCCCATATACAAAGTTCTTTTGGGGGATTATTCTAGAGACTTGAATGATTAAATAGATATATACATGTGAACATCAATATATTGAATAAAGTGACTGTTTCTGGGAGGGTTTGTCTTCTCCATGTTCTCAGGAAGAAGGAACAGGAAGTTGACATCGTATGACAGGAAGCACTTAGACTTATTATTTTTGCTTAAAACCTTTTGTCTACAAAAAGCTGTCTGAGTAACATTAAGAATTGTAAGTATAAAATGACAGTCATAGATTTAATGGGTTAATTTCTCAACTATAGCAGCTTGAGGAGTCAAATCTATATATTTAAGTTGTGTATTCTCATATTTTAGAGAACAGCCTGGTGAATTTAAAGCACCTGCTGTGTAACCTCATCATTCACTTCCCGGACACAATAGTGTCTTTCCACTTGTTTCTGTCACCATGAATCAGGTTTTGTTTGTCCACTCGCACTAAAGCACAAAGCGGGAGGAAATATGCCCCTTGTAGTTTTTTAGAGTCAAACAGATGTCTTCCCTGGAGCTCCCGCTGAGATAAGGTTGCAGGAAGAGTAAAGGTCAGGGAGCGGTGAAGGTGCTGGACCACAGGTCCGGGATGTCTTTCAGCACCTGGAGATGTTGTCCTTCTGATGGCTAACTGATCTGTGTTCAGCCGTATAAAAGGTTATTATTATTTTTCTGAAATAAAAAAAGGCAGCTGCCAGCCTGAGATTAGATCCCACACAATCTGCCACCACAGAGTTCACCACTCAGCGAGAAAGGAAGCGAAAAATACACACGTTTCCACTGAGCCAAAAACACAATCAAAGATGGATGATAATTCTTCAATAGTGGCCCTACGCCACATCTCAGACAGACATATAATGAGAATGTGTTATTATTTCCCTCTGTGATTGTGAAGTTGTCTAAACAAGAAATTTATTTTGCGCCGATGTACTTTACGCTCAAAAGGTCAAAGAATGAATCGGATGTTAGGGGGAGATTTCAGAGTTCAGGAATGTTACACAAAAGAGTATTTACAGGAAACGTGTGAAAGTCAATGCTACAGCCAGGGGAGAAAATCACATTTCATTGATCGAGGGGACATAAAAAAAAAAAATCCTATACTACTATAATAATCTGGCCCTATCTTCTTGCCACGCAGGTTTGAGGTATTAAACGTAACAGTAGTTATATCAGTGTTCCATATTTATTTATATTTAAACATAAGGCAAATGAGATCATCAATTATTGAGGGAAAAACTATAAAAAATCTTTGAGTCACTGTCTCTATGCACTGTTGCTATGGTAACTTACATCGTTAGAGCCCGTTAACAATCATTAGGTCTGATCTTAACCAGCAGACTGATTTTGGACAAATGTCAAAAAATTAGTTTGACTAGTTTCTTTCATGTAGCTAGCTACTAGCTGACTGTCAAATATTAGCTGTTGGCCACGCCCACTGGAAAACAGCATCTGGACCAAACCACTTTGAGGAATAAGGGGGGGGGCATATTTTTTTAACAATTAAGAAACGCATTGTTTTAGATTTAGCAGCACTTGTGTGTTTATTTCACATTTCTTTAATATTAGAAATTATTTAGTACTGTTTCCGAAGTTTTTTTTGGTGGGGGACAACTTTATGGAATATAGATAAATAATAATTTATAAATAAAGGATAAGTAATGTAGTTCCAGTGAAGAGTATAGTTTCCCTGCAAGTGGTCCAGTATGAACTGGAACAATGGGGAAATAAAGGAGGTCAAAAGCACCGGGTGATTGCTAATTAGGTGTTGGGCTATTGTCTCCGTTTGGAGAAGGAAATCTATTTTTCTGGGTTTAAATAATGAAGGAGAATATAAAACAATACTCCAATCAGTGGTTTGTGAAACGTGTGTGAAGGCCTCTATAATATTTGGGTGTCCACCACACCCAGTCTGTCAGATACTGGGTTTACCAAACTTCAACTGGGACAAAATCACGTTATATACACGCGTGTTGCTGTTAAACAGCCTAGTTAATGTAGAGCTTTAACGTGTATTTTTTCTGTTTAAACACCGGTTTGATGAAGCGAATGGGGAACTTTTAATAACATGTGAAAACTTTAGCTGAACAGCTGTTGCCGCGGCTGGTGTCACTTGGCCAGCTCGGCTTCGGATAAGGTGATTTTGTCTTCCTGCTGCCCTGCTTTACACTAACAGTTCATGGGGAGAGAAAAATAAAACGAACCGCGGCCTTACCTGAACGTAACTTTGAAATAATTCGACAGGAGCGGTTTTCCTTTTTTCCTTTTTTTCTGCTTCTCGTCCCAGCCCAGGAAGGGAAACCCGGAAACCGTTCCCGTGAGCCCGCCCTGCCTCCCTTCTCCCGTCATACGCAACCAACGGTTAAACGTTTGGCGCCACTGACGCCATTACGGCTCAACGGTTGGAGCGGCGGAGCCACTGAAATGCACTGCTTGTCAGATCCAAAATGGCGACCACATTGTTACAGTTTCTTTATCCTAAAATTTCGCCTAGTAATGTTTTTTTTCTTTTTTCCCCCTTTTCCACAGACTCTCAAATTATTGTGAAATGTTAATTTACTTAAATTATTATTATACTTATTATTATTCAATAAATTTAATTATTTAATTGTAACTTATCCCACCAACTGTCTTTTTCCCATTTTTGCTTTTTGTCAGATCCAAAATGGCCACCATAGTGTTCCAGATTCTTCTTCCTAATATTTCACCTAGTAATATATTTTTTTCTATTTTTTTCTGGTCACAAATTTGCAAATTATTGTGAAATGTTGATTTACTTAAATGTATTATTATTTAATAATTTGTATTATTTAATTATAACTAATTATAACCAGAGATGTTTTTATTATTATTATTTTTGCTTTTTGTCAGATCCAAAATGGCTACCATAGTGTTACAGTTTCTTCATCCTAATATTTACCCTGGTAATATTTTTTCCTCTTGTGACAGATAAGGAAACTTCTATGAAATGTTTAATTTATTATTATTTAATCAATTATATTACATATTATTTATTTAAATGTAATTGATCCCCACAGCTGCTTTATAATAGGCCCTATAGTGTGATATGGGGTAAATTGGGCCATTTTTTGGTAAATCATTTGGGACAATAACAAAATGCCAAATATGCCTTTTCCATGTATATTTATAATTAATAATGACTGTTTTTGATCAATTTGTGTTGGATTGACGTGATAAAATATTATTATTTTACCCCTATAAATCTTGTAATATCACTTTTTTTTGCATGAGCAGTCTCAGGTAAAATGGGTTTAGTTAGATTTGTCATACCAGGCTACTTACCATGCACATTTCTGATTAAGTATGAAGTATTGTCTCACCACCATAGAATCCATAAACTAATTAAATCACCTGTTACTAGTGACAGTTTTAATGGTTTTTCATCATTGGCTCTAATTTCCAGAGGGACTGGGATCCCTAAACCTGAAATGGCCCATTTCACTCTATATTATTCATAGATGTCCTGTATATTAGTCATTGATATAGTCTGTGTACAATCCAGTGATGGAAACTAAGCATTTGAGGTATTTTTATTCCAATTAATTGTTCAACTCTACTTCATTCATGATAAATATGTACTTTTTACTCACATTTATTTCTTTACCTATGAAGATTTTGAACCAATGTTGGAGGAACTATTAAAATATTGGCATATGTTTGATAGATATCCAATATTTACCAATATAAAGCATTTAAATCAGTTACAATGACATTGCTATCCCAAATACTTCTTCCTATATTTAGGTCTATGTAACATTGGCTGGAATATAATAAATAAATATAATATGAAAATATCCATGTGTAAAAGCACCATTAAGTAGCCTATAGGCTACTTAATACATTTAGTACATTTATTGAGTTTGAAAGGTTGTCTATGAACATCTTTCTTGTTTTATGTTTTATGATTGTCACTTTATTAGCATGAGAAATTAGCAAATACTAGAAATGCTGTTGGATAATTGTTTGTAATATTGTGTCTGTCCCTCTCAAATAAACAAGAAATGAAATGAAAGTTCAGGTTAACAAATATAAGCACAAACAACAACAAAGATGAACTATTAAAGAAATATAAAACCAGATTTTTAATATAGATTCTTTAACAATCCCTAAAGAAGTGGTGGATTTAATGTGAGATGATTGTTTTCCAATACACCTGAGCTTTAAAACGAACTATTTCATTGTTTTTTGAAGCTGAACAGTTTTTTTTTTATTTTATTATTATTTTATTTCCTGGGATTTAAAGGCAGCCAATTAAACGAGTCATGCAGGGTGTGAGATGGTCCTTTATGTAGTTAACTACACCACAGACATTAAGTATTAGCCTCCACGTCTGAAATACATCAATAACAAGTGTCCTGATTCACCAAACCGCAGCATTTAAACATACCACTAAACAGCCAGCAGCCTCCCCCCTCCCCTGCCCGCGCTATTCATTGTAAATAACTGTTCAAACGCACAATGCGCTCCGGACCGCTTTATTCTGGCTCACAAATTGACTGCGTTCCCATTGGTCCCTCGGGGATGCGGCTGCAGCTGATTGGACGAAAGTTTCTCCTTCACTCCACACACCCCCACCCCGCAAATATTCGTGGTCCAGTGCTACTGTGATTCCAGTTGTTTTCACATCCCCTTCACTAACAAAGAGTCTCCCACGTCTCCGATTTAACGCGGCGAGCGATGCGCAACTAACGGTTTGACGCTCCGGTGCCAGAAGCAAGCGCTCAAAGAAATAGCAAAACACACTTTGGTCTCAGAGAAGAGAATCCAGGAGAGTTTGACAAAAACAAAACAAACTTTTTGGACGTGATTGAACGCAAACAAAAAGCGAAAATGGTGTCGGCCGGACTGGAGATCGTGGGACTGTCGCTGTGCGTAATTGGCTCGCTCCTGGTGATGGTCGCGTGCGGGCTGCCCATGTGGAAGGTGACGGCTTTCATCGAGGCCAACATCGTGGTGGCTCAGACCATCTGGGACGGCTTGTGGATGTCGTGCGTGGTGCAGAGCACGGGCCAGATGCAGTGCAAGGTGCACGACTCGGTGCTCGCCCTCACCCAAGACCTGCAGGCGGCCAGGGCGCTCTCCATCATCTCGTCGGTGATGGGCGTGCTGGGGCTCATGGTGGTGATCGCCGGGGCGCAGTGCACCAACTGCATCCGCACAGAGTACGTGAAAGCGCGGGTGGTGAACGCCGGAGGCGTGATCTACATCATCAGTGGCCTGTTCGTGCTGGTGCCGCTGTGCTGGATGGCCAACAACATCATATCGGACTTCTACAACCCGCAGATCCCCGCGTCCAAGAAGAGGGAGATCGGCGCCGCGCTCTACATCGGCTGGGCGGCCACGGCGATGCTGCTGATCGGCGGCTCGCTGCTGTGCTGCTCCTGTCCCTCCAGCGGGAACTCGGGATACTCGGTAAAATACGCACAGACCAAGAGAGCCACGCAGAACGGGGACTATGACAAGAGGAATTATGTGTAGCTGCGTCGCTCGCTGCGGGCGGTGCGTAAAAGTGACCCGCAGCTGTTGAAACAAACTGTTTTTTTGGCGGACGTTATCTTTGCACCTGCAGTTTTTTTGTTTTTTTTATTTTTATTTTAGAAATCTGAACTTTTGAAAATCAATGGAAGCACCTCTGCTGTTTTTTTTTTGTTTTTTTACACTGGTCCTTTCAATAAGCTTGGACCACAAATTCACAAATCCTTTTTGTATCCACAGGAGATTTTTTTTATATAAAAAGACTATCAACTAAGAGGTAGCTCGCGACAAAAAGGAGTATCTTTGTTAGGTACCTGCTTTTGTAAGTCTTCGAAATGATTAGTGTTTTGAATTGTTTACTGTTGTAACTACAAAGTTGTTTTTTGTTCTTTTCTAGAGGATCTTTCCATCGAATATACACACACACACACACACACCGTTGCTTTGCCTTGATGTGCATTGTCAGCACAAACCTGTACAGTATCTGAGAATGAATTGCACTCCCACACACACTCAAAACCCATTTCCTTTAGTGGAACTACGCCGACATGTTGAGGACTTCAACAATGTCCGATAACAGGAGGAAGCAGGAGGGAAAAAAAGAAAAGTGCATGCGTGGTGGAGCCCCAACAAACCTCGGACAGGCTGTTGTGTTGTGCGGACGTTGATGGCGTTGACTATAAAGTTTGCAGTTTAATTTAGACCCTTTAGATTCCAGCCTGGAATCTGCAGGTCACCACATGAAATGCTACAGTCCGTTATTCAGCTGCACTGAGCACCTGCAACGTTTTATCTCTGTTATTCGCATCGTTTTCACTGCAGGATTTTGTTTTTCTTTTCACACATTTCTAGGAATAAACGTTGTTTTTCTGTTGGTTTCATGTAATGATTCATTATCCATGTATACGAAGATGCAATATTGTTCCATTTTATTAAGATTAAACTGAATATATTGTCTGAACTCTTATAAGAAGTGTGTTCTTAACAACTTGTGCGCTCCGCAGGCCTGTGCGTAACGCAGCTCCGTTCCCACCATGGATCCATAAACCCCCACGGCGGGAGAAAAGTATTTTGGTTAGCCATAGAAATCCAGATGACAATGCCCATTCAACTAGAGTGGGGCTCTGCTGTTCAACTCACAATACTCCCCCCCCCCCTCCTCCTCCTCCTCCTCCCCTCAGACCCCCTCCCTCCTCCTCACTCAGTGAAAAGCGTTCAAATTAGAGCTAAGGAAGAAGTTGCTGGAATCGTGACTCCATTCATTAGTCATCGTCTTCTTTCAGAGATAGAAGAGGGGCTCCATGACAAAAGATTACACATCTTCACTTTGAAGCGTTTTACTCACAGCTGCCACCTCCATCCACATGAGCAGGTGATGATGTTGTAATAAAGTGTTAATTATACAGTCGAGCTTCTGTTTTACAGTTTTTATCCCTAAAAGATTCACAAAACATTCCACAAAGAGGATTTAAACATCAAATAAATTGTGTTAATTTATATCCAATATATATGCATTTTATTCAATGTTTTAAATACTAAGAAGGTAATTGATTAATAGATAAAAAACATTTATTTTCTATTTCTGATTTTTAATTTATAAGCTATAATTTGCAGCATTTATAAACCTGAACCAGCATTAATGAAGAATTTCAACACATAAAATAAATCGTATTCATTTACATGCAATTTCCATTAGAAATAAATGGAGGAGACTAGAATAATGTAGGAAGTTGAACTCAGGTACAGATAAATATGTCAAATTAACACACACACACATTTTAAATGGTTTCACAACTAATGTCCTTGGTAACTTTAACCCAACAGTCGAATCTGTTTCATCTGATTATTTATTATAGTCAAAATAATCCAGAAATCATGTTTTTTGAGATGTATAAGTTCAGATCAATGAGAAAAACAGGCCATAAATAACAAATAGAAGTGTAAAACTTGTAATAATCACAATAAATTATGTTTATAAAGGAAATCGAACCCAACTAGAGGTGATAATATACAGTTTTTATGATGATTCAGTCATATTTGACCTGCTGCACCACATTAATTAACATGAGGGTGAACCTGTTTAACAATAGGGAAACACAGTGAGAGGGAAATGTTTGAGTGTGAGTAACAGATGGATTAGAAAAAGCTGATCCATACTTGTTTTGCTGCTCACTTAAGAATCTTAGCAGGTCATATGACCTCTTAAATGTTGGAAGTTTGGCCTCCGCAGCAAGTCTGGATCCAGTCAGAGGAGAGGGAAGGAAAAAAACGGTGAAATAACAAGAACAATGTCGATATAATATCCAGAATGTGATATAAAACTCTGTGGAAGCAGATCCCACAGCTTTCATCTACAGGTGATGTTGGCAGCGTTGCCATGGAGATGCATCCAAGAAAATTCATACTTGACCTTGGAAATAACAGGTCAATCAGCATCTCTACATGTTTTCCAGCCATTTCTGGTGAATTCCACCTCATTCTGCTTAAAGAGGAACCAGGATGGAATAAAATCACCAAGAACAATGATAAAGACTGTGGAGAACATGAAAATACACATGAAAACTGGAGATTTACAGTCATTTACAGCACGTTTCAGTAGATTATTAATAAAGTTTCAGTAATTTTCAGCAAGTTTCAGTAGATTATTAATAAAGTTTCAGTAATTTTCAGTAAGTTTCAGTAGATTATCAATAAAGTTTCAGTAATTTTCAGCAAGTTTCAGTAGATTATTAATAAAGTTTCAGTAATTTTCAGCAAGTTTCAATAACTTTCAGTAGATTTTCAATAAGTTTCAGTTTAAGATTTTCAGTAAAAAGACTTAATTAGAAAAGAATAAGCTGAGGATTTTAATTTTCAGTAAGTTTTAGTAGATTTATTAGTAATAACGAGTGGAATAAAGTCACCAAGAACAATGATAAAGACTGTGGAGAGCATGAAAATACACATGAAAACTGGAGATTTACAGTAATTTATATATACATTACATCATAATATTAATGTTTTCATGTTTATATCAGTCAAACAAAGGTCAGTGTCTTTGAAAATGACTGAAAATCTACTAAAACTTACAGAAAATTACTTGAAATCTATGGAAACTTATAGAAAATTACAATCATTCTTTTCTAAAATAGTCTTTATCTGTTTTTTTTTGTTTCAAATGAACTTTTTTTTACTGAAAATCTACTGAAATTTAATGAAAATCAACTGGAAGTTACTGAAACTTTATTAATAATCTCTTGAAACTTGCTGTAAATTACTGTAAATCTCCTGATTTCATGTGTATTTTCATGTTCTCCACAGTCTTTATCATTGTTCTTGGTGATTTTATTCCATCCTGGTTCCTCTTTAAGCAGAATGAGGTTGGAATTCAACAGAAATGGCTGGAAAACATGTAGAGATGCTGATTTCAGAATAAAACACAGTTTTTAAGAGATGTATTTGTGATTTAATACCAAAATCATCTGAATATACACTCCTATTCTAGGATTTCATTGGATTTCACTACATTTTTAGGGTAATAAATATTAAACCAATGAAAATGGTGTTTATTCTCATTCATTATTAGTTATATTAAAGGGAAGTTTTACTTATTTCATTATAAATCAGACTGAATTGGACAAAAACCTGATACCTGCTCTCTCTTAACCAGGAATTTCCTTTATAAATAATGAATCCTCCTTGTTAATACGAGTATTAAACACCAATATGTTCATGTAACACATCAAAATATCAGAAAGTAACTCAGCTACAAGTTTATATCAAACATTATTATCTTAACAATATGTAATTTCAACCCCAAGCATTAATATAAGCATGTCCAGGTGTCTTATTGTTTTCCAGAGCTGAAAGAAACAAGGAAGTACTTAGCAGATTAATCCGTATTTCCAAGAAATCAGAGATTAAATTCATTATAAAACAACATAATACTAATGTTTGCACTAAAGAAGAGTTCAGAAATCAATATTTGCTGCAATAATCCTTATTTTAGAGTCTTGTCATGTTTTATTCTGCTTTATTTCCCACCTGATAATTCAAATATAAGCTGTTTTACCATTGTCTGAGACATTTTCACCTTTAACTCTGTAGTTTGAACTGTGGACGTTGGAAGATGACGTCATCACCTTCAGAGTGTGTGTGTGTGTGTGTGTGTGTGTGTGTGTGTGTGTGTGTGTGTGACGTCTCCGCTCCATCGTCCTGATGAGGATTTACACAAAAAGACAAAGAAGCTCCCTGAAGGTCCGGCCTGGTCCGCCTCACTCACATGTTATTGTCAGATTGTTAGTTCCACTCCCCTAGTTACACACACACACACACACACACACACACACACACACACACACACACACACACACATGGGGTGACGAACGCCGGGTGTGTGTGTGAGCAATGGGTTAAGTGTGTGTGTGTGTGTGTGTGTGTGTGTGTACCACCCTCATTCCAATGAGGAGAGGGAGGCAAACAGGGCCCGCGACGTCACTCAATGGACGATCTCCATGGTAACCAGCCAGAACCTGCTGTTGCCTGGCGACGGGAGCCTATAATGTGGTGGTATGGATGAGTCTAATAAAAGGGCTGGCCAGCAGACATTCCAGCCAGCATGGACACACACACACACACACACACGCACGCGCACACACACACACACACACACACACACACACACACACACACGGTCTATACACAACAGTCTGGAAGATCAAGGAGGGATTTACTTAAAGCCTGTAATGGCCACTGGAAAAAAGAGCTGTAACAGCAGAAAACTTATTCACTTAACTGTGTTTTATTCTACGGACACATGTTGCTGATTGGAAAAAAGCTGTGGTCAAAGATCATCACTATTATCAATATAAACAGGTATTATATTAATATTATTATTGGTAATAATGTTATTATAAGTATGACAATTACTATTATTAACATAGTGATATGAGTGATAGAGTTAAAGGACACTTCTTATTATTCCTTTTTAAAGCTGTAAATTCATGTTAAATGTCTTATTTTCCTTTTTTTTAATTTTCTCTTTAATTATCTCTTTATCTCTTTTAAACTAATCTGATTTGATCTGAAAAGGAGGGAAACTTATTAAATCTCATTACTTCTCTATTTTCATTTGTTGAAATAGAGCAGCTTATTAATTTTGTTGATGTTTTATTTTAGTTTTACATGTTCAAACTGAGAATAAACCATATAAATAAAGGAGATGAACTAGATTGATGTGACCTCCTGTCAGATTTCAGGCAGGTTGGGTTCAGTTTTTCTGTTTTCTTAAGGAGGGGGGTCATTTCTCCTGACATGAACTATGACCTCTGAACCCAGCCCTGGGGTCAGATGAGTTGAAAGTCACTTCCCTCGACTGACCTCATCGATCTCATCGAGAAACACGGATCCTCCACGTTTCATAGGGTTCAAACGTCTTTAACCCAGAGTTCCTTTAGTCTCCTAACGTCTGGATGCTGAAGAATCTCAGAGCAGCAGAATCTTCACTTAACTTCATGTTACCTTCATGTTACTATGGCTCCTCTGTAAATGTTAAATTACTGCTGCTGCTTCAGGAAGTGGACAGTTCTTTATGTGGAGACACAAACATGTTCTTCACATCCTGATGTTTCACTGACATATGATGAAGTGATGAAATGTGGTGGTTTTATATGAAGAAAACCGCTTCAATCCAGGTTAAAACACATTATAATGCCTGTTACTGACATTTATACCAAGCAAATATCACCATTTATTCCCTGTAATGTCTTATATTACTGTGTTACAGCATAAATCAATGCATTACAGTAATCTATTACTCCCAACGCTGCTCAAACACAGTAAAAAATAGATTTGAACATACGAGTCAAAAGGAAAAGGAACATTTTCAAGCAGATGTTTCATTGTGATTTTGGCGAATTTGTATGAAGAAAACCACTTCAATTTTAATGCATGCTACTGATATTTGAGTAAAATATCACCTTTTTTTCCCTGTAAAACATTATATTACTGCATTACAGTAAAAATCAATGCATTACAGTAATCTATTACTGTTGTAACCCTCCTAACGCTGCTGAAGAACAGTAAAAATAGATGTTTTTGAGGGTAAATCAGGAGAAAAACATAAAGATGGATGTAATAAATCCTGATGTTTCACTAACATATGAGTCAAAAGGAAAAGGAACATTTTCAAATGGATGTTTCACTGTGATTTTAGAGAATTTTTACAACGAAAACCACTTCAATCCAGGTTAAAACACATTATAATGCCTGTTAATGACATTTATACCAAGCAAATATCACCATTTATTCCCTGTAATGTCTTATATTACTGTGTTACAGCATAAATCAATGCATTACAGTAATCTATTACTCCCAACGCTGCTCAAAAACAGTAAAAAAATAGATTTGTGATGTTTTTGAGGGTAAATCGGTAGAAAAACATAATGAATGGATGAAATAAATCCTGATGTTTCACTGACATATGAGTCAAAAGGAAAAGGAACATTTTCAAGCGGATGTTTCACTGTGATTTTAGTGAATTTGTATGAAGAAAACCACTTAAATTTTAATGCATTTTACTGACATTTGTAAAATATTACCATTTTTCACCTGTAAAACATTATATTACTGCATTACAGTAATCTATTAGTCTTTTAACCCTCCTAACGCTGCTCAAAACCAGTAAAAAAATAGATTTGTGATGTTTTTGAGGGTAAATCAGGAGAAATAAATAAAGACGGATGTAATAAATCCTGATGTTTTACTAACATACGAGTCAAAAGGAAAAGGAACATTTTCAAGCGGATGTTTCACTGTGATTTTAGCGAATTTGTATGAAGAAAACCACTTAAATTTTTAAGGCATTCTACTGACATTTGAGTAAAATATCACCATTTCTTCCCTGTAATGTCTTATATTACTGTGTTACAGCAAAAATCAATGCATTACAGTAATCTATTACTCCCAACGCTGCTCAAAAACAAAAAAGTAAAGTAAAAAAGTAAAAAAAGTAGATTTGTGATGTTTTTAAGGGTAAATCAGGAGAAATAAATAAAGACGGATGTAATAAATCCTGACATAAAGTAATGAGTGTGTGTCCATCTGCAGAATGTGATATCTGACAGTTTCTGCAGGTTCACTCATCTCCATCTTCTGTCTGATGAGAAGGAAAAGGAAGTGATTTTAGTGAATTTGCATGAAGAAAAACAAAAAACTGACATTTGACTAAAATACGACCATAGTTTTTTCTGTGTTACAGCATAAAATCAATGCATTGCAGTAATCTATTACTTCTGTGACACGCTACACTTCAAAGCAGCATGAAGAATAGCAGTGGACGTGATTCCCAGATAAAAGCAGCGTTAATTGGTGTTTTCATTGATTGGCTCAGGCTGCCGTGGAGCCGGCAGGTGCAGCCGTCTGCAGGAACCTCAGCTGGACGCAGCTTACTCACAGACAGTAAAGCCAAGAGTCAGCAGGTGGTTAAACATGGAGAACAAACGTGGCTTTGTGTGCGGAGTTAAAGACCCCGCGAGCCGTTTGTCTCAGAAACAATGTGAACGCTAACATGGTTGGAGATGGAGATCAGAAAAAAAACACCACAGATTCTGTGACTCACAAAGTTTGTGAGTCACGGGTTGAGTCGCAGCCTGGTAGCACGAGCAGGCTTCCTGCAGCGGACAGCGGAACAGGAAACAGGAAGGAACATGGAGGGTGTGGAGAGGAGGAGGAGGGGGAGTGTGTGTGAGTGTGTGTGTGTGTGTGTGTGTGTGTGTGTGTGCACCAGGAAAAATAGAGCTTTGGGGTCTGATTAAACTTCTCCACGTGCATATAAGGTTCACATTTACAGATCTGGAACATAAAATGAACAAAATGTTGGGTTCTTGTTATTTTTTTAAAAAAATAAGAGACCGCTGCATTTTATTCTGAAATCAGCATCTCTACATCTGTTGACAGTCATGTTATGCATCTACATTTTCCCATTTTCTGCTCTTTTCTTTGCAGAAAATAGCATTTTAATCACTGTTATAGTTGCTGCTTGCACAAATCTGCCCATATTATTCTAGAAAATGAAATGATTAAATAGATATATACAGAGAGACCACTGCATTTTATTCTGAAATCAGCATTTCTACATGTATTCCAACACCTCATTCTGCTTAAAGAGGAACCAGGATGGAATAAAGTCACCAAGAAACATCACACATGAAAAACTGGGATTAAAAATAAGGATTATTGCAGCAAATATTGATTTATGAACTCTTCTTAAGAACATGAAAGCTGGAATCAGGAGATTTTCAGTAAGTTACAGCAAGATTATTAATAAAGTTTCTGTAAGTTTCATTAGATTTTCAGTAAAAAAAAGACAGATAAAGACTATTTTAGACAAGAATGAAGTGAGGATTGTAATTTTCAGTCATTTTTAGTAGATTTTTTGGTAATTTTCAGTCGTTTTTAATAGATTTTCAGTCATTTTCAAAGACACTGACCTTTGTTTGACTGATATAAACATGAAAACATTAATATTATGTTGTTTTAAAATAATTTTATCTAGTTTCTTTGCATTGTTTGAGCTCCATTTGTCATTTTCTGCAAATAAATGCTCTAAATGATGATATTTATATTTGGAATTTAGGGGAAATGTTGTCAGTAGTTTATAGAATCAAACTAAAATGTTCTTTTATCCCAAACACAAACCTATAAATAGTAAAACCAGATGACTTTGCAGTGGTCTCTGTTTTTTCCAGAGCTGTAGGGGTGTCAAACATGTGGCCAGAGGGCCAGAAGCGGCCGTCTAAAGGGTCCACACTGGTCCGTTGAATGCAAAACAACAGAAATGTGAAGCCAATGAGAATATTTCAGGCCTCAGGAGATAAAATATTTACAGTTTTAACTTGTAAATGGATTATAAGACAGGAGATAACATCACCTGCTGCTAAAATACTAATGCACTGTCAAAAATCTTGTATTTAATACAATTAATTGTGATTAATTCAACGTGTAAATACGTGTTTCTTTACAACAACTTTGTAGGTGTTGTTATATTTATATTTTTACTTTTACTGATTATAATTCCCTGTTGTAGCCCATGATTTAAACTACACATTCTTGGGGTCTTCTGCAGGTTTATTCTGCAGATTCCACAGTTATATCCAGAGTTATAAAGAGCTTCCATCAGCAATAAGAAGAATAGAGAGGATGTAGCAGATGTTTCGGCCCAGATCTCAACATCCTGTCAGGTTCACAGGAAGAAAAAGGAGCTGAGATGCAAAAAATCACAGAAATGGAGCAAGTTATCGAAGAAAATCAGATAAAACGACCTGCTAAGTAGCTTAAAATGCTATGTACAGGTATATATATACTAGAGGCAGCAAAGATAACACCAAATATTAATTTCATTTTAATAAAAGTGTCTCTCTCTGATTGAGGCGGAATATTCCAGGTACATTTCCTGTAAATTTCCAGAATCTTTCCTTGGGAAGTTAAGCTTTAATTTTCCTCTGGAATAAAACTCTTGCCTGCAGAATGTTTTTTGGCACTTTCGCTTCATTCACACACATTATAAAGATTTTCCTTCAACATCAGCTTGTGAGAAACACTTCTACACATTAGATGTGGCATATTTCTGTAGAATAAAATAACAAAAATGACACTAATGTCATGGAATGAACACAAATATAGTTAGAAAACAACTGGGATACATGATAATTGATGTATATGGTATAAATTATTGTATGGTTACAAAATACATTTACATTTACCACCTAATTCTCATATTTTCCTGTTAATTAATTAATTCCCTGTTAATTCCAATGCAAAGTTCCCAACATTGAAACCCGTGGTGTGTTCTGGTGGTGTAGGGGTAGAGCACTCCCGAGCCTTTAAGCCCCTCCCCCTTCTTTCTAGTCCATTACTTCCTGTCTGGCTACTGTATAATAAAGATGTTTATGCCACAAACTAATCTTAAATCCCATAGAGTAAATATCACAGCTTTATTCTACAGCAGCTCTATATTTACAGTGTAAAGCTCCATATCACAGCTCCTCCTCCTGCTGCTTCCCAGCGCTTTCATTACAATTAAAAGCTCCATTGTCCCGTTTCTTCCTGCACCGATTGTGCCGCCAAAATAAAAGCATTGTAATGTCTCTCAAAAACCACACGCTAAGACGTTAGCCTGTTTAGCTGCTACTTCATTCCTCATGCTAACTACTAAAAATATTCCAAGATGCGTTCACAGACCCTCAGGAAATCCCGGCACTATCACGTAACAGAACTGAATCTTATTTATAATCACATATAAGACATTTATCATAAGTTTTACTTAATTTAAACACTGATATGTAGAACTTTTAACATAAATTGGAGCCTTTTTCTTACAATAACTATGTATGGAACACCCTAATTTAATTAGAAAAATCTACTTTAGCTTCCACTTTTCTATAGGAATACATCCTTGCTACAGGTTCTGCACTAGTATATACTAAAACTAATCATCAATTAATTTATCTAACTTTACTTTTAATGCATCTAAAGCTGAATTACAGGAACATGAAACTCCTGCTTTGTTTAATGTAGCATGTCCAAAGAGACCAAACATGTCAGCCTCAGTTCTGAGGAAATGTGTAAATTATATACGTATAAATATAAAAAACACTTGTTCGTTCTCATCATTCATCAGTTCATATTTCACTCTGGTGTAAACATGATATAATATAGCTGCAAATAAACTATGGAACAAGCTGGAACATATGATTAATATATGGAATAATGTGAAAAATGTCACAGTTTGACTTTAAAAAATCACATTCTGTGTGTTTTTTGTGAAAAAAAAGATAAGAAACCAACATAAAACACATAATGTACATGATAAATGCTTCTTAAATCTGTATTTTAAAGTTCTCATCTTGCCAAATATTATTTGCCACTGATCCAAGAAAGAGTTTTATAAACTAGAAGCTACTTAAATAAGGTGTTTAAGGGGAATATTTGGAATAAATTAAAGTGTGTTTCATGCACATGAAGCGAGCAGGATGTCGTAAATTTAACAATAACTTCAATATTTATAAAAACCGCTGCCAAATCCTCAATCTCACTTCCCTGAAGCTCCATTTGAAGCGTTTCTACAGCAGCTTTTGAAGTGTTTTGCTAACAGAGAGATAAATAATGTGCAGCGATGCCTTTATCTGCAGAAATATGAGCGAGGAGACGTAGAAACAGGGAGAGTGTGAATTCCTCTCATGCCTGTGTGAATGAGATCATGCTGCCTTATAGTATATCAGCAGAAAGGAGGCAATTACACAGAAAAGCATGTTGACTTGCACATATAAAGTTAGGTAAAGTGGAATATAACATAAAAAGCTAAACATGGTGGAATCAGAGCAATCAGCTCAGGGGTTGATGCCCGGACGGAGCTGTTTTTAGCTTCAGACGCTAATTCTGGCTCCAGTTTTAACATGTAGGACATGTCAGTCAGCGTCTCAGTCAACAAACACACACACAGTTAATTACATCTGGACGGGACATGTAGAGATGTCAGGAAATAAAAGGAGTGGGTGACGTGATTCACCCAGAAAACATGTGATTTATTTAATTTAGCTTGTATGTGAGCACTGGACAGTTTATCATAACCGTCAAAGACAAGAAATCAAAGTAAAATAAAGAAACAGATGAATAAAATGGCATAAAATTCCCTTTCCTCCTTTTCCATTTTCTCTATTTTTCCTTCTTATCCCTCCACTAACAACTAAATACACCATCTATAGTATCTGTCTCCTAATTATTAATTAAAGGAATAAAAATAATAGTTCGAAAAGGAATAGTAGGACTTAAAATGCTCATTAATTCCTCCCCCTACACTCTATTCTATTATTTATCTATTAATTTACACTATGGCTCAGTTATAAATAATATTTGATAAGATGAGAAAGTCAAAAACCTTTTAAAACAGTTTAAATAATCATTCATCAGGTCTCAATGTTGGTTTCTTGCTATTTAAAAGTCCATTTATATAATTTTCTTTTACAAAAATCGTGATTTTGTGTGATTTTTGACACCAAATGTCAAATGGTGTAACTAAAAAGATGATAAATTTAAAATATATAAACCACCTAGAATAAAAAATGTGTTTTTAAGAGAGTTAAACCAAGTTTTTATGGTTAAACCACATGAAAAAATGACATTTACTTATATAACACAGCTTTAAATAACTTTAAGCCTTTAAGTATCTAAACTAGATTCATTAGTAGTTGATATAATGTTAAATCCTTTACATAAATTATATAAATAACTTCATTTAAACAAGTGTGATGTGGAAATATGTTTATATTTATAGACTTTTAAGGATTAGATCACATTTAAAAACATTTTAATGTGTTAATTCTGCCTTTTTTTTGTAGAAAATAGACACAGATTGTTGAAAGAAGAGTGTTTTAATAGATGTCTGGAGCAAATCTTTAATAAATTAATAATATTAATTGTTTTCCAGGCAGTCAAACAGGTAATTTAGACACTTAAAATGTATTTTTAGTCATATATTATGATATAAAATGCTTCAGAAAATCTGTTATAACGATAATATTAACACTAATCATCTAGAGATGAGATTACACAGATGTAAAAACTTCTACATTTTAGTAGCAAACGTAATTCTAACAGGTTTTCTTGACTGTAAATGACTGATTAAAAGATAAATAAGCAGCATAAGTGCATTAAACAACCTGTTCATTTTATATATTTTATTCTATTTATTCAGTTGAGCTACAGTGAAATAGAATTATGTAAATCCAGACTCACTATTCAGCTAATTTATTTCCAGGCGATACTAATCCCCTTTATTTTTTTTGGGCCTGAAAGCCCTTTATTAAAACAATGGAGGAGAGGAGAGCGATTCAGGGAATAACACCCCGACTGTGAGAGGGCCGGGGGGGTCAAAGGTCACGGGGGTCAGGGATCATTAAGGGCATCTGTGGGCTGACAGGCTGACGTGAAGCCGGCAGCAGAAAAACAGCAAAGAGAGGTTTTTTCTCCTGATTCTGAAGGTTTTAGTTAGAATGTTTTCTTTATAATAAATTATTATAAATAACTTTATTATAAAGAGTAATTACAGCAGATTCTTCTCTGTTTTTATGTTCTCAGCATAGTTCTTTACTCTGATTTTATTGCTGCTTTTTCTTTTAATTAAAGGAAATTAACACTCATCCTAATAAGGATTGTGTGTGTGTTAAAGGCTGTTGTGTTAAATATAAAAGCAGTGTGTTAGTAATAATTTGTATTTCAATGCATTGGGAACACTGCATTTTATATCCTACACTCAAAATGAGAAGAAACAATTATAGAAAATGAAGATAAATGAATATTAGGCTGTTCAAAGAAATATCTGTAAATATTTACTGTATAAACCGAAGAATCTTCAGGATTTATCATCCTGTGAATCACTACAGTAATATTTAGTTGTATAACCATAGTTTCTTCGTCTGAACAGGTGTTTCAGCCTCATAATTCCTCTAAATTTATTGTTTTTTTCCTCAGAAACAGTATTTTTGATGTAAAACCACAAGTTTTTAATGAGATTAAGGTTCAGGGATTGGGTTGACTGCTCCAATCAGAGCCCAGATTGAATAAAAGGGACAATTAAATCTTATTCATGCTTTAATTTATTTTGAAATATTTTTCTCTCACAGGATGTAATGGAGCACATTGGCATTAACCATCTATTGCATAGTGTTGCCATCGGCAACGATTACTTTATGTTCCTTTTTTTTAAAAAAAAAAGCTGTTTTTACAGCTATATGTGAAAATGGGGCTTTTATTTTGAAGGAAATACAATTTATCAGGTCACATGACCTGTTTGCTCATGGACATTTGACAAGTGAGCATCATTTCTGGATAAACAGCCTCATGTTTCCTCTGAATTTATTGATTTTTTCCTCAGAAACAGCATTTTTGATGTAAACCAACAATGTTTTCAATGGGATTAAGGTTAAAAAGGTTAAAAAGGACAAATGCACATTGGCATTAACCATCTATTGCATAGCGTTGCCATCGGCAACGATTAATTTATGTTCCTTTTTAAAAAAAGCTGTGATATAAAATGTGTGTTTTTACAGCTATATGTGAAAATGGGGCTTTTATTTTGAAGGAAATACAATTTATCAGGATATCCTGTTTTCCTCATGGACATTTGACATGTGAGCATCATTTCTGGTGTTTCAGCCTCATGTTTCCTCTGAATTTATTGTTCAAATTCAAATATTTACTGTATAAACTGAAAAATCTTCAGGATTTATCATTCCTGTGAATCACTACAGTAATATTTAGTTGGTTTCTGACACCTGCTTTACATCTGGCAACTTCTGGCTCCTATGAACAGGTGTTTTAGCCTCATAATTCCTCTGAATTTATGTGAAAATGGGGCTTTTATTTTGAAGGAAATACAATTTATCATAATTTCTGGTGTTTCAGCCTCATAATTCCTCTGAATTTATGTGAAAATTGGGCTTTTATTTTGAAGGAAATACAATTTATCATCATTTCTGGTGTTTTAGCCTCATAATTCCTCTGAATTTATGTGAAAATGGGGCTTTTATTTTGAAGGAAATACAATTTATCATCATTTCTGGTGTTTCAGCCTCATAATTCCTCTGAATTTATGTGAAAATGGGGCTTTTATTTTGAAGGAAATACAATTTATCATCATTTCTGGTTTTTTAGCCTCATAATTCCTCTGAATTTATATGAAAATGGGGCTTTTATTTTGAAGGAAATACAATTTATCATAATTTCTGGTGTTTCAGCCTCATAATTCCTCTGAATTTATGTGAAAATGGGGCTTTTATTTTGAAGGAAATACAATTTATCATCATTTCTGGTGTTTCAGCCTCATAATTCCTCTGAATTTCTTGTTTTTTTCCCCTCAGAAACAGCATTTTTGATGTAAAACCACAAGTTTTTAATGAGATTAATGTTCAGGGATTGGGTTGGCCACTCCAAAACTTTAATGTCTCACATTTCAAGGACATTTCCTCTTCAGCATAAGACAACATGACCTCTTCAAGTATTTTGTTATAGGCAAACTGATCCATGATCAATTATTCTGTAAATGCAGCGTTACCAATGCATCAAAATCAAATTTATTATCAGGATTTTTGGCTTTACTCATGTTACACACTGTTATTATATAAAAACACAACTGTAAACCTGTAATTAATCATTTTAAATTAAGCAAACACCACTTTAAGTGTTTAATTTTGCATCCTCCACACTATAAAACACTGTAACCCTCCATCATTTCTGCCCACCCGCCCTCCGACATCCCCCACTAACCCACTGCTCCCGTTAGGGGCCTTTAAACATGCGGCTGCTGTATATTCCAGCCTTTCAGGGTGTGTTTTCCTCTGTGTGTGAGTTACATGCCACATTCCTAGGATGCAACATGGCGGAAAGGCCAGTGGCCCCACTTCAGTGGAGGTGGATGGGGGAGCAGTGATTGATGGATGAGGCCGAATGATGATGTGAACAGGTGGATGGAACATCATGCAACAACCTACTCTACTCACTGTTATATTATAGTGAGTATATATATGTTATATTACAGTGGATTATATTGCACTGACTCTATTGCTGCTGCAGAAAACTGTTGCCTTTTTATTTTATAATCACTGTAAATTGATTATCGTTGGATTCCTGACAGAAAAAAAGCAATTGAAGACAAAATTTACAAGATAGATTTTACAATTTATACTTAATCTAATGTTAATCTTCACACAATCCATTATAATTTAGTTTATTTTAATTAATTATATTATTTCATCACTTTATTGCTGCTTTTTTCCAGATTTAAAACCAGATTTATCAAACTTTTTAATCTCTAATTGCAGGTTTAATTATATTTAGTTTAACTTCCTCATTGACTTTATATAATAGGACGTATATTCCTGTATTTTTTATTATTTATTTCTTTTTTAAGGAATATGTACAGCCACATTTATTGAGACATGGTGCCTTATTTCATGTTAAAAAAATCATACAAATATTTAAATTTTTGCTAAATAAATTATACAAATGGGCTTTTAAATAATAACACACAATTTACATTTTAAAAACTTAATGAATGTTTTTAAAACTGTGTTAAACAAAGTTTTTGACTTGATTAATCCAAATATTATGCATTAAAATGATTATCCTGCCTTATTTGGAGTGTTTTCAGTATAAAATGCTTAATATTTCAGTACTAAAAGGTTATTTTACACTTTTCTTGGGTTTTATTTAAAGTTTTAATATCCTTAATACAATATATTTGTACCAAAATCATCTCAATATACACTACTCACAATAAATTAGAGATATTGTGAGGTAATAAATATTAAACTAATGAAAATGGTTGTTCTCCTCATTAATTATTAGTGAAATCAAAGGGAACTTTTACTTATTTCATTAAATTTCAGACCAAATAGGAAAAGAACTCATGTAAATAATATCTGTGACTTATTATGAGTAATATAGTTCTAGAAAGAACAGGTCATTAATATTAATGAGCCTCTGATTGGCTGTGGTTAATGTATAGTTGTGACATCACAACAGTCCTGACAGCTCGTATTGAGGCAGTTTCTGAATATGTGTGGTTTGTATTTCAAATTTACACAACTCACAATAAATTAGGGATGTTGTGAAAAAATCAGTGGATTTTATACATTTTTGGGATTAATTAATTATTAACTAATGAAAATGGTGTTTATTCTCATTCATTATCAGTAATATCAAAGGGAACTTTTACTTTGAGGAAAAATAATCACAATAAGTTATTGTGGGATATTGAGAGAACTAATGAAAATGATGTGTTCTCATTCAATACAAGTCATTTCAAAGGAATTTCAAACAGGAAAAGCGCTAATTTTTTCATTTTTAGGTCAGATTCTCTGTTATAAAACATAAAAAGAGAGGATTTTCCACAGGATACAGAGGGAAAACTCACAAATACGTTTAAAAAACACAGTCATCAATAATGAGGGGAAAAAAGAGATAAGGAGGATGCGTTTATAAGCAATTCAGCCTAATTATGTTGCTAAAAATAGACAGGCTCCCCACCCTCTATAAACAACATCCCTCTGCTGTGACCGTAAACTGCATCATTATGGAGGTAAACTGCTCTGTAACAGCCGACCCAGGGGAGGCAGAGAGACAAACACGTCCACGCACAATTAGGTGACGATGCCACACACGCTTATTTTTTCCTTCCTCCACCCCGGCCTCTGGAGGCCATGAATCGTCCCGATCCAGCAGCGATAAAGTCAGAGCAGCTCGGGGCTCCACCTCTCCAGGCCTGGCCTAGATCTCTGAGATGTGGGCCAAGGTCGCGGCGTTTCACCTTTGGCCTACATGAGCTCCAGAGATGTTAAGAACATTCACCCGCAGAAAGTTGTACATTGTGAGGAGCCGCGGGCCGTGCGTCACCGAAACAAAAGATTGGACGGAGATGAAAAAGCGGCCTGGATCCCTGTCCTCTGTCCCCGTTGGCTGCTGCCGACAATAGAAAAACACGCTGCCAGAGTTTTGTTTCATCACCAGAGAAAGTTGTGAACATGTTTCCCCCCCCAACACCCAGTAACAAGGATGCTGCTCTACCTGCGACAATGGAATATAAAATCTATGGAAAGGTGGGAAATTAATGTGTTCATTTCGATTAATCGATTACAAACGTTTTATGTTTGTGTCAGTGATATTCAACAGGGGGTCCGCCACCCCTAGGGGTCTGTGGAGGTACTGCAGGGGGTCCTCCAAATGAAAAAGAAATTATTTTTATTTTTACCTAAATAATTTGTGAGTTAAAAATATATATATATTTATAATATGATTGAGAAAGGGTGACACGGTGGTACAGGGGTTAGCGGTGTTGCCTCACAGCAAGAAGGTCACAGGTTCAAGACCTCCTTGGTCCTGGGTCTGGGACCTTTCTGTGTGGAGTTTGCATGTTCTCCCCGTGTCTGCGTGGGTTTTCATCGGGTACTCCGGCTTCCTCCCACAGTCCAAAAACATGCTGAGGTTAATTGGAGACTCTAAATTGCCCGTAGGTGTGAGTGTGTGAGTGAATGGTGTGTGTGCCCCACGATTGGCTGGCAACCTTTCGCCGTAACACGCTGGGATTGGCTCCAGCAGACCATGTGACCCTAATGAGGAATAAGCAGGTATAGAAAATGACTGACTGACTCCCATCACGTCAGTCTTAGCGCTATGTGGCTAACGTCAACTTCTGAGCCGAAAAACAAGCTAGTTAGCTACCATAGTAGACCTGATGGATAAATTCGTAATTACTAGTCATACAATTACTGCTACTACTACTAGATATAATACATTAACTTTTAAGGTCTTTCTATCATCAGTACAATACTTTTTTTTCCTGAAAATCCTGACGTATACAATCAAATATATGTATTATGTGGATAACTCTGCTTCACCTGTGTCTACTGTGAGAAATGCAAAGTCCATCTTTGCCCGAAACAAGGAGAGAAACTGTTTTCAGGCAAAATAAAGAGGTTGAAACCAAAAAATTAGCCAAACTAACTGAAAGTTGCTCTTCCACTTTAACAGTTCCATTGGTGGATTATTCATTGTTTACTGTGTTAAAAAAATAAGTTGTGAGGACTCTAAGGCCTGATGCATCATATATAATACAAAAATTCCAAAATGATAAATGAAATTTATGTCTTAAGAACAAATGAAGACTCCAGTTTCAAATTATTGTCAATTATTTCATGGTTCAGGCTTTTACAGGTTAATAGTGGCACGACATTTATACTGATGCACAAAGCAGCTGCTGCAATAATATTTCACTTGGTAAAAACGTCAGTAGCAGTAAAATGTGTTTTAACCTGAATTGAAGTGGTACAAAATCACTAAAACCATCGCAAGATCAAAAATGTTTGACTTCTTTTTTCTTTTGAAGATGGAGACGAGTTGATCTGGAGAAAACGTCATTATCACAACAATAAATAACCTAAAAACATGAATACACAAATGACTTTTGATACTAATATCCGTTATTTGTTTGCTAATTAATCATAGTTAATATAATGCATTGATTTTTGCTGCAATGTGAGGCATTACAGGAAAAAAATGGTGATATTTTACTTGGTATAAATGTCAGTAACGTGCATTATGATGTGTTTTTAACCTGGATTGAAGTTGTTTTCTTCACAGTGAAACATCCACTTTTCCAACATGTTTGGAACATGTTTGTGTCTCCACCTAAAGAACTGTCCACTTCCTGAAACAGCAGCAGTAATGCAGAATTACTTCGACCAATCAAAGTGTTTAAGTTGATTAAAATGATTTATTTAACATGTTTAAAATGTTGAATGTGATTTACTTCTCACACACAAAGACATGAATAAAAAGAAACAGAAAACACAGACACACATTTACAAAAGTCTGTACAATATACACACACCAACCTGATAAAACCTTTAAAAACCACATGAAGTTGTTGTACTAGTGATTCCGTATTAAATACGACAGCAGCACCAGCAGATTTTTACACATTTTCAAGCTTTTACGTCGACAGACTCACTGTCGCATTCATGCTGAAGGTTCTCATGACAGAAGAGTGATGAGAGCATCCAGGAACTTGCTCCTGTCCTCCATCTTCAGCTCAATTACTAAAGAACAGGAAGAATCAGAGATTATAGAAGAAATGTGAACTGTAGATATGAGTCATTTCCAACTCAAATGTTGGTTCTCTAATACCCCTAAAACTGGAGGAAGTTTAAAAATATAAGTTTTAACCCTCTATTGCAATTACTTTATCTTAATTTTTCTAAAAACATGTGATGTTAAATGTATATTTTTAAAGTGAGATGTGAAAAGGGGGCTTTTATTTTGAAGGACATACAATTTATGAGGTCACATATACAAGGATATCCTATTTTTTTTAAGGTTTTTACTAAATAAAAAATGTAACTCACTATCTGTGGTAAGAAAACTTTATTAATTCTTTAATTTAAACATTTAATTAAATTTTGATAACATGTACAAATATATTTGTTGTAAAAAATGTCCAAATATGATAAATTCCTAGTGTAACAATGAAGTCCTAATAAGGATCTTAGATGTATATAGCTATAACATTTATTTAATGATGCTCAACTCTCTGATTCACAAGTTTTCACAAATGAAGCTGAACTAGAAATGAAGACAAGTCTGCCCCCTGGTGTCTGGTGAAGAGATGACGACTTCCTCTACACAACAAATGTTATAAAGAAGCTGTAAAATACAAAAGTAGGTGGTTTTATTACTTACTGGAAGTGTCAAAGTGGTCATGAAGAGTTCTGGAGCTGGTGCTTTCTGACGCTTTCTCAAAAGCTCGGCCGAAGAAACTGAGAACAGTTCATGATGATGAAATGATTGAATGATTGATGACACAGCTACAGGTGTTTAAAACACTAACTCACCTGGGAATATGAACTGTGTAGTGTTTTAATGCAGGTGTTTAAATCTGAATAAAGATTTAAATTAAATGTTTTTTTAAAAACAGCAACAAATATCCATCAAAGCAGAGTTTCCCCTCAAAGAATCACTTTAAAAACAGCAATAAGACACTTATTTAATGTAGTTCAGCAGTGTCAATTAAAGATTTCAGTCTTTATCTTTCATATATAATAATAAACTGATTAAATATACGTTTTAGACGGTTAATCAGACAAAATAAGCATCTGACGTCACCTTTATTCTCTAGAAAATGCTGTAATAGTCATTTTTCTCTAATTCCTGATTAAATAGTTAATCCAAAAGAATAATTAGCAGAAAAATAGCATTTTATACAAAAATATAATTATAATAAGTTATTTTTTAGGATCCTTTAACCTTAACCTCTTGCCGTTACCATCCTTGTTATTTTTTTCCCATTTTAATATTATCTATAATAAAAAAAAGGTAAAAAAATAACTAGTTCCCAAACTAATAATCTGTGTGTGTATGTTTAGATGCATTTGTGGCAAAAATGACAGTTGTAGTGTGTATTTTGATGCATTTGCAGCACAATACATTTGTCTTTCTGTCCTTACTGCTTGGGAGAACCTGAGGATTTTTGCTGTTTTCATCCTATAGATCTAGAAAGTGGAATCTTACTTCTTCTTGTCGGAAGTCTCGGACTCAGGTGGGATTCCCACAACAATCACAGTCCCCTTCTCCACATCCTTGGGAGCAGCCATGATGAGGGGAAGCAGCTTGCAGCGTTTGTTCCTCGTCTGAACGGATAAAAAAAGGTGGAAAAACGTCAGTGACACTGCACCTCCTCTGGAATCTGCCTCCAGGAAGACGCTCACCGATTGGACGAAAGCTTTCAGGAGGTACTTCGAGAGCAGGATCAAGGCCATGGGCTTAGAAAAGAGCTTCACATCAGGGGTGCCCTGCATGTAAAAACAACAGGAGGAGGAAAAGGACTGAGCTGAACTCAATGTACAGATAACAGAGTATTAATTAGTATATATATTCAGCCGAATATTGCAAAAAAAGCAATATAATGTGACCCGAAGAGCTCAAAAATCATTCAGTGCATCAGTTCAGTGAGTTCAATTATGATGAACTCTTTGTGAAAATGATCCCTTTTGTTTCATGTTTAATCTCTATAGTTTGCATTAACATGAGTCTGAACGGCATCAAGTTTCCACGGCAACGGAAACGACTGAAGTGCTGCTGTTTTTGTCCGTTTTGAGTCGTTTCTGAGATGCAGCATTTTTTTTGTAGCATATGTTTTATATGTGTTTGCAGCATTTTCTCCGTACTAGAGATGTTTCTTTGAAAAACCATGTCTAAAATTGACTCGGCCTTGCTTGCAGCCTTGTATTATAACAACAGATTTTCATGTGGTGCATCCCTCTCACCTCCATGAGGTAGCAGTAGAGGAAAGGTCCCTGCGACAGGATGAGGTTGGTGCAGATGCAGCTGGCGACAGTCTGCTGGACGGCCATCAGCTTCTTCTTAGCCAGGTCGATGCCGGCATGGAGGCGTTCAAGGTTACTCCTAAAAAGACAGAGAAAAAGGTCAGAAAGTTATTATAACGGGAGATTTTCATGCAGAAGGTTAGAAATACTCTGTCGTCTTTATTTCTATGAATATTTGATCCATTTATTCTGTTTTACAAACCTTGAATAATTTACTTCAAAGACATTCGGATCATGATGTTCTCAAAAATAATCTCCAAGGGCAACAATAAGATGTCTGTGGGACCAAGGTTCAAGACCTGAGGAAGACCTGCAACACGTGGAACCTTCAACCTGTCTCCCACATCCTGGTTGCCGTGGAAACTGAGATACCCCATTGTATAATAGTGTTTTTCCATCAGACTTTTATTTACCTTCTGAGCAAATATTCCAGCAACTCACTCCATTAGAACTCTGGAATGAGTTGCTGGAAATGGGCCTCTATACACCCATGTATCAAACTATCCAACAAGCCAATTAGATTCCTAGTTCTACTTCTAGTCCCAGACCTGGAGAGGGAGTCCAGAGCCTTGATGAAGTTGTCGCTGTCGCTCTCGTCTTTCTCTGAATTCTCCAGTAAAGCGGCCGTGGCGTGAACCATGTCGCTGGCCAGGAAACGGTTCTTAAAGCCAAAGTGAACCCCGAACGTCTGGATGCGGATGTCTTTCATACTGATGGAAGATCAAAGTCAAATTATCTCAGGTCGTCCGTCAATTAGAGCAGAGTCAGAGCAGATGAAATATATTTGTCGCTGATGTTTTCTCATGATGAAAACAGAAAATCAATGCCTTCAACCCCTTTGAGCCCAGATTTTTTCCCCCCAAAGATTTCATGCATATAATCATATCAGTTGAGTGACTAACAATCATGTTATGCACCTATTTTGTACTTTATTCTTTGCAGGAATAACATAACATTTTAATGGCTATAATATTTTATATAGTATTTAAACAAAAACCTTCTTCTTGTTTGGGGGATTATTCTAGACTCGAATGATTAAATAGATATATACATATCAGAGTTGAAAATCATAATAATCTAAATAAAATGACTGGACAGGAACTTGAAGACATCACATCATTTGTTTTTGCTTAAAGCCTTTTGTCTAATATGTCTACTTTGATTTTAATTTCAAGTATAAAATGACTTTTATAGACTTAAAGGGCTTAAATGAGTTAAACACTGACTGTGATGAAATTAATTCTGCTCATTTTAGGAACAGAGTTGACTAAATAGGACTAAAACTAATATTAGCATCAGAGACGAGGCTTAGAATAACTTGAAAACACTTCTGAGGTCAGCAGCATCAAGACTCGTACCCGTATTTATTTGAAGACTCTTCAATGACGTCCCTCAGGTTCTCTTTGATTGACATGTCCATGGAGTTGAATTTCTGCCGCACTTGCTTCAGAGGGAGTCTGTTGCAAACACCAGTAAAACAATTAGCAGGTAAAGTCTACGTCTACTTTATGAAATTGTGAAGTAACCGAGCACTCACCCCATATCAGCCAGGAACTCCTGAAGCTTCTTCTGACCGTTTAAAGTCCAGAGCTTGAAGTTGCAGGACGTGTAACATGAATTACAGATGCTCTCATACAGAGACCAGTGCTGGTAGAGGGTTAAACGCAGGCTGGAGCAGAGATTTAAGGAAAACAGCAACAGCTACAGCTACAAAACTTGAATGAATTTGGGTCAAGATGAATAGAGGATACTCGTATTCGAAGGAGATCCTCATGCAGTCGATGGAGAGGGAGTTCTCCTCGTCCTCGTTTCGGTGGTTGTGGCGGGAAACGTGTCTCTGCATCGTGGCGATGTCCGTTACATACTTCATACTTTAAAAGGATCAAAAAACAACTCAATACCAGCTCATCAGCATGCAGACACAGTAAATAATAATGTTGTAGCTAATAAAGAAAGCAAAATAACATGAATGACAGTAGAGCAGATGTTTAAATCAAAGGTTATGTCTCATTACTGTGTGATTTTATCATGAACCCATTGGTCTGTCAGTCCGATAATGGCCCACCTGTAAAAAAAGAAGAAAAGAAAATCAGCAGTTCACTACAAAAACCGTGTCATTAAAATAGGAAATTACATCACTAGGACAATTAATTGAATTTTAATCACAATTTCGAAGTTGAAATGATATTTGACACTTTTTAAATACACAATTTCTGAAAGAGGCTTTCTGGAAATATACGTTTTGTTTTTTTAAAATCACGATTGTGTGATTTGTTTTGTCACGATGATGAATTTTAAATATATGATCCACCTAGAATATAAAACTTGTTGATAGCATGGGTTTTTTGCAGGATTTGCTATAAGAGGAAATCTACGTGGCACAGTCACTCATGCTGAATAAATGCATTGTTTAAGAAAATAATAATTGTGATTTCAGTATTGACTAAAATAATCGTGATAATGATTTTTTTCCCATAATAGAGCAGCCGTACATCAGACCTTACCACAGCATGTCTTTAGTGTCTTTAGTCAACACCCATGAGAGTTCAAAGAACATCATCGCAGCCTGACAAGAGAAAATAAAATGAAAATATTGTTCAGGATCGTTGAATTATGATCAACATACAGCGAATAAACACTAAAACTGTACCTAGATATAGTGTAGGATAAGTTTCTTATAATTTAAAGTTTAATATAAAACATTTATATACATTTTCAGACCTTGTGTGGTTTACTTACAGAGGTTCCATGGTACTCATACTGCTCATAATCAAACAAGATCTCCCTCCTGTGAAATGAATGAAACGTGAGTTTAGTCAACGTTTTGCCTGTTTGCTAAAACATCATCTCATCCTTTTAAAAGCTCTTCACCTCTGTGCCTCCCACTCCCTCCTTGCCCGCTGCCTCTCGATTCTTCTCTCGACGGCCCCCTGCAGTGACATGAACACACGGTTACTAACATAATTCTGCTGAATATCCGGGTCGTAAAGCTGATTCTGTTGAATACATACTTCATCAAATCTTCTCCGTTTGCCTGACGGCTCTGAGCCTTCGTCGCTCTCATTTCCAGAATCATCTCCTTCCTCGTCGTCTCTGAAGATATCATCATAGGAGGGCACGCCCAGGTCATCATCCTGTTTGATTAGCAGCTTTATCTGCAGCAGGAATGAAGATATGAATGATAAGGTTTATAATATTTTAACTTATTTAACCATAAGTACAAGCATTGATGCGTCATTTTTTGGACTAAAACGACTTTTTGATACTTCAAAAACACAAATAAAGGATTCAACGCATTTAAAAATAGACAATTTATAATATTTCATCAGAGGTTTGAGCTGCACTGATGGTAAACCCATCACCTGGGTGTCGTTGTAGACGTTGACCACGTCCACAGGACGGTGAGTGTCACAGATGAAGAAGACAGAGTCGTCGTCGGGCTGCAGCATCTCCAGGAGGTCGACATTCGCTCCACAGTTAATGAGAACAAAATACTGAAACTACACCAGAGCAGAGGACAGAGGAGTAAAGTTAAACAGCTCAATATATTTATGTTATTCTATTTAATGTTGTGAGGCTCTAAGAACAGGGGATGTTGTGTTGTAGGAACTGTAAAACCCATTGAGGCGAACCTGTGATTTGTGATTTTAGGCTGAACAAATAAAATTGACTCAACTTCTCCTTATGATATAACTAAGCTGAAACCAGGATAGACGTCCATACCTGCTCTTTGTGTTCAAGGAAGGCCGTGCCGAGGTCCTGCCAACCCTTCACTGGTACCAGGGTGTACTGGACCTGGTCACAGTGGAACAACGCCTGGTGATGGGAAAAAAAAAGAACAGCAATCATTGTTTTATTAGAAGAAAATAAGCAGATTAGATAATATAATATAAACCTTTATTTGTCCTGCTGTAGGGAAATTGCATGTGCAACAGCAGTAGAGGCAGAACAAGTGACATGCAAGAAAAAGATTGCACACAGCCTATATAAAAATACAGTATAATATAATATAAGATGCACTATAATACAAGAGATACAAATAACACAATAATATCTTATCAGGAAAACACTGTTTGATGAGCCACAGCATAATAACTGGGAAAACACACTTAATAGATGGAGCTTTGCCCCAGTAATGAATGAATCTAGTAAATTAAAATGCAATGAGGTGGAATCATTGGACTCTTGATCATTTTTCAGTAAATTGAAATCTTTGGGTTGTGGACTGTTCCACAGATAAATCCATAATAAAATCATGTTGCAGTCCTATGATGAAGATATATTCCTGGCAGCATTTCCATAATATGAGTCAGATAACCAGTTCAAATAAGGAAGCAGCACTTAGAGCTTCCAAGAAAGAGATTAGACGTTTATTTAAAAGAACAGAGGAGCCAGCCATTGAATATTTTATATAACGTATACAAGAAAGAGCTTCTAATGCATTAAAATGCATTTAAAGGATTATGAGGCTTCAATAGTCTGAGCTAGTCATAGCAAATGGAAATCTACCACTTTTATTATACTCTTTATGCTTCTCTGTTGAGCTGTGGTGGAATTATAGTAGCAAATAAAGGATCTTTGGCACCTTAAAGACTAATTTGACTAATTTGGACGGGTGAAGCTTCAGATAAATTCTTAAATACATTTTTGCACAGAAGGCAGATTGTGGATTTTGTCCCCAATACTTAAACTGTGAGTGCATTTAACCTTACACAATAGATTCTTTACATTCTCTTAAAAAAAAACAGGAAACATACTCTAATTTCTTATAGGGAGTATTTGTTCCTGTTTTTTGTTTTGTTGAATCTTCTAATGGTCAAGAAAAACAGGAGGAATGGCAAGAAAAAGCTATTTCAATGTTAATTTGAGCACCTGAATATTGTAAGTTTAATACAAACTAAATATATATTGAACTATTACCTTTTTTTCCTGCTACTCACTTACTCATTCAACAGTTTTAGCTTTATAAATTAATAGTAATGTTACTATTTTTCTCTTCTATAATAGAATTTTAATTATTTCTCAAACAGAGAATAAATTAGGGGTTTTGACCTGTGAAGTAATAATACTTTAGTACAATACTTATTTTTTGGGGGGATTACATTACTTAACTTGAGTTTTTATATTCTTATCAACTTTCACCAGTGACCCCAGCATGACTTGTGAGTAGTTTGGAAGCTAATTCTGGTTCAATATTCAATTTACGTTGTTGTGACGTAGGAAAGTGAAGCCTCTGGTGTTCATGAGGCTGTTTTAAGACTTAAAAACAGCTCGTTAGCTTCGTATTTTACCTGCAGGATCTTACAGGCGCAGAGGGCGTCGATGTCTGATGCCACCAGGAGAGCAACTCTCTGAAAAAAGACAGTTTATTTACGTTATTTACGTTAACGTTATGCTAAACCGTAAACAGTATTCATGCTAGCTTAATGTTAGAACTCAAACAACGTACCTGGTTGACAACAACTTCATAAAACTCCTTCCGTATGTCCGTGATAAACATGTTAACGAATGTGAATTAACGGTTATATCGACCGTTAAACGCGTTAAAGGCGAGTAAAACACGATAAAATGCGGCTAAAACGTCATGAACAGCGAGTTATTTGTTTTTTTCTGTCAGACTCGGAGCTGCTTCTATGTTCCTTGTTGGAAATGTGGCGCCAAATCTGCACGTCACGCGCAGCCAATCACAGGAGGAGGAGGAAGCTACGTCATACGCACGAGACCACGCCCCCTCCATTGAGAAAACAAAGAAGCCAAATCTGGATATAATAGCATGAATAAGAAATAAGGATTAATTAATCAAATATATAAATAAATAAAGTAGTGAAAGTAAATAATTCATAATAAAATATAAATATACTTAATGTTTTCTGTATTTACTGTTTGTATCTTTATTTTATTTCTACCTGGGATTCATTGAGGACACTGAGGGTCTAGTTTTTTTTTTACACAATCCATCACATAAATATAAATATTATGGATAAGATTCTCTCTTGAAAGTTATATAATATGTAGGTCCACATCTAAATGAAAAAAATAAATGGGCACCTACAGATCTAAATTGTAGGTACCACTAAAACCACTAATTTTTAGTGGTATTACAAATTTCGTAGTAGTGAGGTTATGTTTGGGGATGTTGTGAAATGTATTTATTAAATCCAGACAGTAATGCTCCTTTAACTCTAAGTGCTTCTGTATTGTTTAATCCAACAAAGGTTGCCACGAGGAGAATAAGTGTGGAGAGGATATGAAAAATGGCAAAAAAAATTTACATTCCATGTTATTAAACTGGAAAACAGGAGCGTTTACTACAGGATTTAGAAATATGAAAAGGAAGAGATAGCATGCTATTCCAACTACAGATAATGCTGCAAACCATGACGCTCGATACTGGTTTATACCAACTTTACCTCATTTATTCCTTCATAATAATAAAAATAACCTCTTGACCCCATTTATACTTAGTGTTAACATGTCCTGATTGATCTGATGACCTAAATCCAGGTGTAAATGCACTAAATGTGTCTTCAAGACACATTAAAATCCAATCACTTTAAGTATATTTAGTCATGGTGTGTAAATGTTAATGCATAATAATAAAAATTGAGCAAAAGTGGTGAACTGGACACATTTGAAGTGTCTCACAGTCAATGGATCACTCAGGTTGCATGTTAATTCTAAGTGTTATTTAGTTTTTCTTTGTTTTAATAAGTTAGCGAATAAATCTTTAATTCTCTCATTGTCACACACACACACACACACACATTAGAATCACTGACTCACAAAAAAAAAGGCACTGGACAGTGTGTATTGGAAGATTATTTAGAAACATCATTTAGTGTCACCAAAAGATTCATTAAAAGCATCACGACAGATACAATCAGGATACCGTGTCAGCATGAGCAGCTACTGTTTGCTCCTACAGTACAAAGCCAAGGCAAATGATGAGTATGACGAAAATCAAAGCAAACAGGAACGTTTTAATATCATCCTTCAGCGCGAAAGACACCAGAGACATAATCAACCGCCTGATATACAACGACGTCCTGAAAGAAACGGATGGAAATGTGTGGATTCTGTGGAAAAAGAAGTGGTGACAAACTATGCAGCGAAACATGCAGGATTTTTATCAAAATGCAGCAGAGTCTAATGAACTTTTATTTAACGATCTACCCCAAAACCCCCACAAGTAGGATTCCTATTCTCCTGAAATTACAGTATTACACAGAGGGTAAACAAACACATATTTAAAATTCAAGTAAACTCCTACGTGCTCCAGAAAAATTAAATACAACAGCTGTACATCATCTCATAAATACGTGTTCCACTGGCAAAGTAAGTCAAGATATTTTTTGTTGTGTATAAAGTGAGTTTTTCTCCCCGATCAGTTGTAAATGTTCCACTTTTCCCACACAGAAATATTCACATTTGTCTGTGTTGAACTTCATCAACAACAAAATAATAAGAAAAAGTAATTAAGCTTTTTTTTTTTGAGGTAAAGAAAGGCAGCATGCCACATATAAACATCAGCGTCTTCCCCTTTATACACAAAAAGTAACGTTACAGAACAAAGTTGTGTGTGTTCATCCACTGTAACATGCAGCCTACACGTCATTCATTAACACACGGCAATGAATTAATGTCGGAAAATAAAAAAAAAGGCACAAATTCACCAAGTTCTGGCCTGAAACCACTGAGATCCTGTCGCTTTTAATTTGATTTACCACAACGAGCAAAAGTGCTTTGACCCTGCAAAACTTTGGCTGGTTTCACATGCGTTTAAAGAAAAAAAAACACACATGATGAAGAAATTAGACGTTTTCTAACTCCATAATTAAAGGATGAAACAGAAGCGATGTAAGTAAAACAGACCGACGCCTAATTTGATGAAAACTGGCAAAAGGAGGAATAATAAATGTACCAATACCAGTGAAATAGGACAGAAACCGGACTAGCGTTAGCACTGGGAGGCTAGCACCAGCATCACCTGGAGAGGCAGGTTCCTATCAGAAAAAACTACTCAAATCTACAAAAAACTACAACAAAAACCCCAGTAACATCTCTCCATCTCTGCTGAACATTCACATGGTTTGAATCAGCGTGCAGAAACAAAAAAAAAGCCTGAGATCACAGAAAAACATGAATTAATTAGAGCAGAGATGTGATTTTTGTCCATTATCTAGTACTGTTAAATAAGAACAGCAGGCACTGCAAAAACTGTAGGAGTTGAGTGTAAATGCTACATCAGGAGATTCTATTAATTGCTTATGTGAATGAAAATAGGTTGAGAATTTAAATTATAGCACGAGACGTGAAAAACAAGCTGTTAAAACAACTTGTTTGGCACAAACAGGCAACAGAAACGGTGACATGATGAGAAATACTGAGAGTCTGATGATTTTATACTTTAATTTGTTGCTGAAAAAACAAAAAAATCCCATGAAATCACAAAAACCAACAGTGATCCTCTAACACAGCGGCCTAAACACTAAACATGCGGCCCGGGGACCAGAACCGGCCCGATAAAGGGTCCGATCTGGTCCTGCAACAAAAATTAAGTGAAAATTTCAGTTTTTTGGGACAATTATTCCAATATAGAGTATTATTATTATACAATTTGGTTTATTTCATTTGTTTTGTTCTTGATTTTGGTTTTATCTCATTTTTGTGTTTTTTTATCTCATAATTTTGAGTTTTTATCTTTTTTTTTAGGGGGAAAAACTTGAAACAAGGAAGATTATCTGCTAATAGAATAAGATAATTCTACTCATTATTGAACTAAACGTACTAAATACAAGATATTTATCATATTGGTAAAACTGCACGTCATCTCTCCTGTTTAGTAAATTGAAGGTTAATTAATTTTGTAAATGTTAAACGTTTATTTCTTTACATAATTAATTTGTAGGTGTTAATTTCTACTGATTCGACCCAAATCTAGAAATTCTATGAGAATAACTGTGTATTAATCCACAGCTGATAATAATCCCCTATAAAAACATGATTTTTAAGCCTTTAAAGTAAATTAAAGCATTAAATCACTATATATTCTTTAAAGATTCATGTCCAGTTCTCTTGGTTTTAGTCTCATCATGGGATCAGTTGAAAATAAAAAGATTATTAGTCATGTTTTAATGTGTCTGGTTGTTTGAGGACTGCATTGATTTAATATGATTTAGCATTAATGGTGTTCTATTTGCTGAATTATCCCCTAAAACAGGTTTATTGTATCACAATATATATACAGACACTGATATTGTGATTTAAAATGACTGTCATATAAAAGATTGTACCATATTTGCAAATTCCAGACATGAACAGCCCACAAAAACGACTTTAACGGGTTTATTTATCCAAAATACAACGTGGTGACTGGAATCTAAACTCAAAGGTCCATTTTTCTAATGAATCAGAGGTTTTTTACTGTGTGAAACGTCAACCGAGGCTCTGATTTACCACAAATTTAATATATGAGGTGACGTGAGACCTAGTTTCTAACCTCGAATCTCTGATTCGTTAGTGAGAGGATGTTTGATCTTGGATTCTCTTTTCATCGAGACCCAACGCTGCTTTTTGAACTAGTTGAAAACAGCGATTCTTACGCGACAAACGTCTTATTTGGTGCTTGTTTAGTTGAGCCATGCAGGGCTGGGCTGGATGGGGACATAACAAAAATACAGTATATTCTGTTCAATATAACAGCAAGTGTTTAAAAATGTGAGTAGAGACAAAATTCATATAATAATTATTATTTTGATGCATTGGGAACACTTCATTTTATAGCCTTTATTTAAAATGTGAAGAAAATTTTAATTATTTTACAGAAAATGCAGAAAAATTCATCTTCGGCTGATTTTTTTGTTTACAAACCTAAATATTTACTGTTTAAACTGATGATTTATCATTCCTGGGATTAATTAAAGTAATATTTAGTTGTTATAACCATAGTTTTCTGAGAACTGCTTCACATCATTCAACTTCTAGCACCCAATTCCTCTGAATTTCTTGGGGCTTTTATTTTGAAGGAAATACAATTTATCATCATTTCTGGTGTTTCAGCCTCATAATTCCTCTGAATTTCTTGTTTTTTCTCCTCAGAAACAGCATTTTTGATGTAAACCCATAAGTTTTTAATAGGATTAATGTTCAGGGATTGGATTGGCCACTACAGAATTTTAATTTTAATGGTCTGGAACCAAGATGTTGCTGGTTTACTGGTGTGTTTGGGGTCGTTGTCTTGTCGAAACTCACATTTCACTGTTATTTTCTCTTCGGCATAAGGCAACATGACCTCTAAGTATTTTGATATAGGCAAACTGATGCATTTTTCTTCATATTTTGATTTAAGATGTAAAATGCAGTGTTCCTAATGCACCAAAATAAAAGTTATTATAAGGATTTTGGCTTTAGTCACGTTCTCAAGGGTGTTTCCTCTTTAGCATAAGGGAACATGACCTCTTCAAGTTTGATATAGGCAAACTGATCCATGATGCTTTGATACAAACTGATGCATTTTTCTTCACATTTTGATTTAGGATGTAATATGCAGTGTTCCTAATGCACCAAAATAAAAGTTATTATAAAGATTTTGGCTTTAGCCACGTTTTAAACACACTGCTACTATACTGATTGATATAGGCAAACTGATCCATGATACCTTGATACAAACTGATGCATTTTTCTTCACATTTAGGATGTTAAAGTGTTCCCAATGCACCGAAATAAAAGTTATTATAAGGGTTTTGGCTTTAGCCATGTTTTAAACACATTGCTATTATATTGACTGATATAGGCAAACTGATCCATGATGCCTTCATACAAACTGATGCATTTTTCTTCACATTTAGGATGTTAAAGTGTTCCCAATGCACCGAAATGAAAGTTATTATAAGGATTTTGGCTTTTATATTGATTGATATAGGCAAACTGATCCATGATGCTTTGTCTTTGTGCTAAACTTTACATTTTCTGTAAAATAATTAAGAACTTATTTAGGTTCACGCTGCTATTATACTGAACACAACTTTAATTGTCATGATATTCACCAGGCCTCTTTATATGGACTGTTAAGTGCTTTTGTTAAAGAAACTATTCAGGAAAAAAAAGCATCATTCTAGTTTATAACCGTGTTTGAACATAGGAAAACACAGTCCCAATGACAACGTTAACTGACGTAATGCCCAGCCCTCAGGGTGTCACAACCACAATGGCAACCTGTCATAACGACACCAGCACAGATCCAGTTGCAGCCGGTTACAGGGGAAGGATGTAGTTGGAGTTGGCCAGCTTACGTTCCTGTGCGGCTGGAACACTCTCCCTGTGACGCAGAGGTCTGTGGGAGTCCTGGTCCTGCAGAGGAGGGTAGTACTGTCTGTAGCACAGCCAGGCGAACACCAGGCCCAGCAGAGAACCCACCAACACGTCTATGAAGGCAAAGAGGAAGGAAAGTGTGAGATATATGGTGGTAAAGGTGCACCGCATCCTACATTAGTTCATGAATACCCCAGATATCTATAGCACGAGCAGAAATAACCCTGCTGACACCATCAGATCTTATAAAACTCTGCTAAACTCAACTAAAAAGGTGCTGCGTGGAGTTTATATTTGAATGAAACTAGTGCAGCGATGGAAAAAGAATAAGAGACAACTGCAAAACCATCAGTTTGATTTTACTCCTTATAGGTTTGTGTTTGGGCTAAAGGAACATTTTAGTTTGATTCTATAAACTACTGATAATATTTCCCCTAAATTCTAAATAAAAATATGATCATTTAGAGCATTTATTTGCAGAAAATGACAAACGGACTTCAAACAATGCAAAGAAACCAGATTAAATTCATTTTAAAACAATATTTAGACTTAAGAAGAGTTCAGAAATTAATATTTGCTGCAATAACCTTTATTTTTAATCCCAGTTTTCATCCGTCTCTTTAAGAACCTAGAACTGAATTAGCTCAGCTTTGTGAATTTAATGGAATATTCTCCTTAAATCCCTTGATTTTCTTTAGCTTCTAGTTTGTAAAAATCTTTCTTTAACATCAAATTAACCACATGTTCCAGATTTTTATTGAAGCTATATTTTATTACCAGAGTGAAATATAAATTGATGAATGATGAAAATGAATTTTACCCATAGTTTTATCATCTTTCTTTGGTAAGAGACCACTGCAAAACTATCAGTATTTCTGATTTTACTACTAAAGGAACATTTTAGTTTGAGTCTATAAACTATTGACAACATTTACCATAAATTCCAAATTAAAATATCATTTATTTGCAGAAAATGACAAAAGGAGCTTAAGCAATGCAAAAAAAACAAGATCAAATTCATTTTAAAACAATATTTACACTTAAGAAGAGTTCAGAAATCAATATTTGCTGCAATAATCCTTATTTTTAATCCCAGTTTTCATGATTTTATTCCATCCTGGTGCAAGAACTGAAGTAGCTCAGCTTTGTGATCATCCATCTTCCTGTTATTCATGTTCCAGAGGTTTTTAATAGAGTTTAAGTGTAAAAAAAAACAGAAATAGTCTCTTATTTTTTCCAGAGCTGTATGTATTACTATAGAAAAGTGGAAGCTAGAGTCGATTTTTGACTAGCTTCATGTACAGACTTTGAATTTAATGGACATATTCCTCTTATAAGCCCCTTAGTTATGTCTCAAATATGCAGATGAAGACCATTTTATTCCATATTCTCTTCACGTTCTGTGAACTCTGACCTTGCCAGTGGTGTTTGTAGTCGCAGGTTCTGGAGAGGGCGATCATGGCGGCCACCAGCAGAGGGAGGAGGAAGGCACAGAGCCGCCAGGCTCGGCCCTGACCGGCAGCGTTGAAACACCGCAGCTTCCCCCCGATGTACAACGCCGTGAAGCCCAAACCTGCAAACGCAACTGGAGACAGAAGGAGTGGGAGGAAGGTCAGTGATAAATAATGTTCGGCAAGATGAGAAAGTCAAAAAATGATCAAATACAGTTTTATTCAGCATTCATCAGGTCTCTATGAATGTAGATTGTGTGTTCATGTTGGTTTCTTGTGATTTTAAAGTCTATTTGTATAATTTCTTTTATCAAAATCATGATTTTTGACAGGAAATGTCAAACAGTGTAACTGAATAAACCTTTTTAACCCTCTATTGCATGAAATATTACTTAGACATGGTAATAAAAATGTTTTTATGACTTAAAATCACCTAAGTAATAGATTTATTTAAAAAGAAATGTATAAGAACAAATTGCAAACAGTCTAATTGGATAGTTTCATGCTAAGTCAATGGGACTCCAGAATTAAATGTTTAAATTAAAATATATATATAAATAAATGAAGTTTTTTTTCCCCCACACTAGATAAATTTTACAAAAGATGCTCACATGTCAAATTTTCATGATCAAACAGGATATCCTGGTCATGTGACCTCATAAATTGTATGTCCTTCAAAATAAAAGCCCCCTTTACACACTTAACTGTAAAAATATAGATTTTATATCAGAGCTTTTTAGAAAAATGAAGACAAAGCAACTGTTCCAATGTGGAAACACTATGGAATAGAGGGTTATGAGAGTTTTAGGACAGTTTTGTTTTAGTTTAGTTTTATACAGAGACAAACCAACAAAAAGAAGTGATGAGGATCAGAGCTGGAAAGATGCTTTCATGCTTAACATGAAATGTCTCTTGCTCATACAATAAAATAAGAGCCTGGAGGCTAAAACACACTTAGACACATCTTTTTCCAGATCTTTCATTCCCCTCATGACCTGCTTTGTTCATTTCTCTCCTCCTTCCCTTGTTGCCTGCTGATGAAAGACTCAGCTAAAGAGAAATAGTCGCCCAGAACAGGTTCTTACAGGAAGAGTGGCCGCTGGGGAAGCTCTTCCTGCCCTCCATGACCACATCTGGGTCACCGCTGCATCGCAGCTCCTGGTTCATCTGACCGTCGGGGAAACAGCGGTAGAAGAAGTCCGGTCGAGGCCTGAGGCACAAACAGAGATAGAGAACGGGCGGGTTCAGGGTTTAATCCACGATGGACGTCAGCTGACATCATGGATGTATGATAGAACTGGATACCAGACTCAAAAATGGCCGCCATTCATTTCAATGCGATTATATCACCTCCCATGATGCTCTGGGGTGATGAGAACATGTAAATTGCAAAGAAAAACTCACATTTCAGTTGTTTAATTCACTTTCTGACCAAAATAAAACTGTTCAAAGATAAATAAATAAATAAAATAAGATGATGAAAATGTTTCTAGCTGTTAGAAAGGTTTTTTAAAAGCCAAGTCCATGACTTAAAACAGTTTTATCAGCTTCTCTTTTACTATTGTGGTCTATGGGAAAAATGGTTGTTGCAGTACCAGGAGCGGCCACTGGGGGTGCTGCTGGGAGGCGGTACCCTATCCAGGTCTATAATACATCCATGGATGACGACATGTGTCAGCGTTTACCTGCCGACGGCGAGTTTGATGACGTTGGTGAAAACTCCGTTCAGAACCAGAGTCAAAGTCACAGCTGGAGGAGAGAAGGAAACACAACTGAGTCATAAAAAAAATTAAAATAAATATTATAAGTATTAGGAGCAGGGGCAAAAGCCCCATTTCACTGATAAAATAATTTCATTGATAAAAAAAATAATGTGTAAGGAAAATGAGATGATGAATCAATGAGGTAAAACTAGTAAAATCCTCTCTGCTCTTCTTCCTGTTCCCTCCTCCCTCCCCTAGTTGCTGTTGCTATGGTAACTTACCTCGTTAGAGCTCGTTAACAATCATTAGGTCTGATATTAACCAGCAGACTGATAAAAAGAGGCTGATTTTGGACTAATATTAAACAAGTGGTGTGATAAATACATATTAGTTTGACTGGTTTCTTCCACCTAGCGAGCTAATAGCTGACGTTAGCCACTGGCCCCGCCCACTGGAAAAGAACAGCATCTGGACTAAACCACTTTGAGGAATAAGGGGGGGGGTTAAGAAATGCTTTGTTTTACATGTAGCAGCACCTGTGTTATGCATTTATTCAAGATTTTGCAGGGGACAACTCTGTGGAAGAGGGGATTTACACACATGGAGTCATGATAAAATAACGTCTCTCCATTATGAGACACCAGATTCTCACCCAGCGATGCTTCCTTCAGATCTCCTCGCTCAGACTTCTTCAGGAAAGCGAAAAGCAGGATAACGATGAGTGGAGTGAAGACCGCCACACTCTGGTAGAACGAAGAGCAAACACTGAATATAACAAGTCCAAACATCTTTTACACCATGAAAGAACAGATTTATATTTGTCTTAAAACAATAATCAGGTGTCTAAATATTAATGGAAAGCAGCTGTTCATTCCCTCTGTTCACACGAGTGTTTTCCTGTTCAGCTGCAGTAGAAGTATTTAAAGTTTAGTAACTAAATAAAGGAATTTAACACTAAAAACACAGACTGTAAAAGACATTTCATTGATTTAACTAACTACGTATATTATAAGTGCATTATGTTGTGTGTTAATGTTCTTTTAGAACAGCAGATTTTGGATTTCTCTTTTTTTCCCACTGCAGAATGATGAGAAAGTCAAAAAATGCCTAAAATACAGTTTTAAAACACATTAAAGAGGTCTTAAAATGTACATTTTGTGTTTAAGTTGGTTTCTTCTTATTTAAAAGTCTATTTGTATTTTAGTTTTTTACAACAATCATGATTTTGTGTGTGTTTTTTTTATTTTAAATGTCAAATTTTAAATATATAATCCACCTAGAATATAAAACCTGTTGATATCAGAGTTAAACTATCTGTTTTTTAGGATTACACCACATGACAGTTTTATTACTGAATCTTATAGAAGGTTACATATTGTTGATTGATAACAACTGAAAGCATTGAGGGATTTAAAACAAACGCTAATAATAATATTCATAATGTTAGATTAGATTTCTATAGTGATATTAAGGTTTTAAAATGAAACCAGTAACTGTCTGAATGATAGAAAACAACCTTAAAATGTGTTTTTTGGGACATTTTCCACAGTAACATATATCCTCATCATCTAAATAATGAATAAATAATACAATTAAATGATAGTGTATGGATTTTAAAGGGCAGTAGAATAAAATCTATCTATATTGAGACTTTAACCCATAAGAACCTGGACCCATTTCTCCTTTAAGGAACATTCTCAGTGATATTAAATAGATCAAATATCACATTTCTGAAACATTTCTTGGAATACTAACTCCCAGTATCATAGATTTATGATGTTCTATATATTTATGGTCAATTTATTCCTCATTTGAATAAATCAACTTGGCAGTTTTTGCTGTTTTTGTGCTTAATATCACATATTTAGTCTTTTTATTTGCATATATCACAGTTATAACTTTGCTAGTTATACATTTTTCTTGGTTTTCTTGGTTTTCATGACTATTTTAAGGTTAATAAGCCTGATGTGACAGTTGTTTTACATCAGTTTAATTAAGAATTGTGGTGGGAACAGGTTAAATGTAATATAGGACACGTTATTTAGGGCCTTCATCAGTTTAAGTTGAGGATAAAGCTGGAAATGAGGAATTATTCACATTTAACATTTAAAGGGGCAGCGACACCAGAGTCACAGTGGCTTCTTATGGGTTAAATACTTACAAACATAAGAGACGTGGGGACGTGGTCTCTCTCCACACGATGGAATTTATACAGCCACATCTCCTCCGACTGGATCTCCCGGTAGAAAGGAGGAAGCTGCTCCGTCACACTGAGTGAAACACAAACATTTTATTTGAATCGTCAGAACAACGACGGTTCTGTGAAGCCGCGATGCAAACGAGATGATAACGAGGAGGACGTGCTTACAGGAACACCACCAGCAGAGCCATCCGGATGGAGACTTCTGACAGGAAACCACGAAGCAGCCTCCTCTTCATGTTGATTCTCTGAGTGGACGTCAGTCAACAGCAAACATCGCCACTGGACTTAATGGAAGTGGAACTGGAGGAAAACACACACAGGGATATAGGTTTACTACTTTTAATTAAATCAGTTTAAGTTGGGTTCATAAAATGACAGAAAATGGTGAAAAATGACCTAAAACCCAAAGTAACATCCTCTAATGTCTGTAGTTCACTGCAACCAACCAGGGTTCCAAGTGAGAATCAGCCAATCAGAAAGAAGCTGATGAATATTTATGAGCATTGTTATTTGCAATAAACTGCATATATGTCTTTGTGCATGATAAGTGACCTTTAAATAATTAATATAAAATATAAAAACACATTCATTTGGTTTAACCCATAATAATCCACTGTGACTCTGGTGTCGCTGCCCCTTTAAATGTTAAATGTGAATAATTCCTCATTTGCAGCTTTATCCTCAACTTAAACTGATGAAGGCCCTAAATAACGTGTCCTATATTACATTTAACCTGTTCCCACCACAATTCTTAATTAAACTGATGTAAAACAACTGTCACATCAGGCTTATTAACCTTAAAATAGTCATGAAAACCAAGAAAACCAAGAAAAATGTATAACTAGCAAAGTTATAACTGTGATATATGCAAATAAAAAGACTAAATATGTGATATTAAGCAGAAAAACAGCAAAAACTGCCAAGCTGATTTATTCAAATGAGGAATAAATTTACCATAAATATATAGAACATCACAAATCTATGATACTGGGAGTTAGTATTCCAAGAAATGTTTCAGAAATGTGATATTTGATCTATTTAATATCACTGAGAGGTTCTTATGGGTTAAAACATAATATGTTGTGATTAGTAAAAAGGAAAAAAAACATTTCCTTAGTTTATCTTTGTCTTTAACTACTCACACAAAAGAAAAAAGTTAATAAATGAGAATATTTATATATATGACATATTTATTTTCCAGATGAGGATAATCAAACGCTCAGAAAAATGGAAATATTTTGCTATAAATATCCAAAATTGTTCATTAGTTTAATTTAAGAACCATATTAATGAGTGAAGCCTCTATATAGTATATATAAATATATATTTCTGATGGGTGAGAGCTTCCAAAACTGTATTTTTCATGGCTCGTTTCTACTTCCTTTACTTTGTGATGTCACAAAGTTCCCATCACACATTAATTTCAGTCTTTCAAGCGAAAATCAGCCAATAAAAGGTTTATTTATGGGTATTAAAGCTTCAAAAGTACATGATAAGTGACCTTTAAATAAATAATATAAATAAAAAAACATTAATTCATCTTGTGACATATTGTGAATCAGCTAGTATTAGTATAGTAGAAGAATATCCCTTAATTTATTATTGTCTCTAATTACTCAGAAGGAAAAAAAAAGTTAATAAATGAGGAAAATATTTATTTATAATATTTATTTTTTATTCGTTTTTATTTCCAGCCTTTCAAGTGAAAATGTTGTTTGCAATAAATTGCAAATGTGTCATTTTGGGGTATTAAAACTTCAAATAAATTAAATAAAACCCATAAAAGTGACCTTAAAATAAATAATATAAAACAAACAATACTTTTATGGCATATTGTGATTCAGCTAGTATTAATAAAGAAGAAAAAACAAATTTCCTTGGTTTATCTTTGTCTTTAGCTGCTTAGAATAAAGAAAAAAACTTGATAAAGGAGGAAAATTATTATTTTCTACCATGGAGCTGCATCACTTTAACTCCAGGTATAAAATCAAGTAAATATATCGTTAAATATCTGGTAATTTCTTCACTTTAGTAGCAGCTGATTTGTCTAAAAGCTAAAAAACAAGCTAAATGCTGCAGCTTCACTTTAACACAACACACAGACACAGAAAGCTGCATTTTTAATTAATAAAACATGACTCCAGACAGGAGGTTAGCATCGGCTAATGCTAACACAGCCACATCTGTCAGACCGGGGCATCTGGCTCTCATTTCCGCGTTAGTCCGAACCAGGAGAACCGGCTCCGGGACTCACCGGGTGATGATGATGAAGACGCCGCTGATTAGAGCTTCATCCCCGGGTCAAACGCTGACAAACACCGGGCCTCGCATCGTCCGCTGACGGTGGAAGTCGCACATTTGAGGACTTCAGGGAAAACAGGGACGAGGATGATGATGATGATAAAGGGGAGGAGGAGCGCTACCGGAAACCAGAGACAGGTAGAGGTTTTCACAATAAAAGTGTTTAAAAACGTAATTTTTTCCAACATAAAATAAAAATGTCAATTGACTAAACAAGACAAATCCCCTTTTCTTATTTTTATTACTTTTTTTATTTTAATTTAATTAATTTAGTATTTTATTTTATTGTTTTTACTGTAGTTTTGAATCAGTGGTTTTCGTGTTTTATTTTTTATTTTAATGTTGAGTCTGTGTTTTTACTGTTTTTATTGTAATTTTGAATCAGTGTTTAATTTTTATTTGAATTTATAAATAGTGGTTTTAGTGTTTTATTGTAATTTTAATTTATAAATAGTGGTTTTAGAGTTTTATTTTCATTTTGAAGCAATTCTTTTACTGTTTTTATTTTATCACTACTGTATCTCCATTAGACGTGACTCTCCCTCCACCAAAGTTGACCCCAAAATAATTTTTAACACAAAAAAATAATTTTGAATATTAAAGAAATGTTAAATAAATGCACAACATCAACGCTGTTTCTTAATTGCCCCCCCTCCATTCCTCAGAATGGTTTCGTCCAGATGCTGTTTTCCAACGGGTCTAACGGCTAATTTTGACAGTTAGCTAGCAGCTAGCTACGTGGAAGAAACCAATCAAACTAACATGTAGAAGCCAGTAAATCATTTATTATAACACTTGTTCAACAATTGTTGAAAATCAGCCTCTTTTTTTTTACCAGTTTGCTGGTTAAGATCAGAATAAATAATCGTTAACGAGCTCTAACGATGTAAGTTACCATAGCAACAGCAAGGGGAGGGAGGACTTGCACGTGGACCTTTCATATTTATGACGTAATTTTCCTTATGTATAATATAAATAAATATAGAACACTGCTTTTATTTAAAACATTTGAATATGATATTTATTTATTTAGTATTTATTTATTTCATGCCCCATCCAGAAATTATTTTCTGAAAATGTATTGTTTATTATCCCCCCATTAATAAAATATAATTATCACCCTGATTATATATCATAAATAATAATAATAAAAGCGGTGGACTTTTAACTTTCAAATAATAAAAAGGTAAATCATGCCTGTGTTGATTTAACAGGAACGATAATAAACGAGATAAGATTAAAAAAAAGTGTGTTTTAGTGTTTGAACAGCGAGGAAACCGGAAGTGCTGGTCTGGTTTATTTTATTTGTCTTGACACGTGGATGTAAGAAGCCACGTCACGTTACAGACATCTAGAGGTTAAAAAACACACTGACGCTGTCAACCTGCTTTTATTTTGCTGTCAAATCAATATAAAGATTTATTATCTAATATTAATACATGTTTTAATTATATTTTTTGGCTGTGAAATGTTTGTAGGTGCTATTTTTATATTATTATCACAGTATAAATTAATGTATTTTCAACAGATCTATCTTGGTAGTTGCAACTTACCATTATAATATAGTGTTTTAGTTAATTTATTATAGTATAATATTGTAAATATTAATAATAATGTAGCAGTAATTGATTAGTTCAGCCATTAGCTGCATGTAAAAGTCTGCAAAATCAATTTTAACAAATTAAATTAAAACAAATGAACATGGAGGCGAGCGTGTTTCACTGAGACAGAGTACAGCTTTATTAAAGTCAAACTTCAGGCATGTCTGAACTCTTCAAACTCAACTTTAGAATGAAAAAGGACAGAATCAATATTCTCAAATAAAAAGACAGTCATGTACAAAAAGAGTGTCGTCTCAACAGTCACACACATTTAGAAGCAGAATTGTACAGGCAAAAATAGCACGCCACAGTAACATGATTCTATGCAAGTTCAATGCAAACTATTTACAAGTTCTTCAACAATATGCAGTTATGCAGTAACACAGGTTGAACAGTAATCAACATGGTATTTGTGTGTTCATCCACGTTTTAATTGAAGCAACACCAAGAGAGATAGAGTTTCTGTATGCAATTTTACTACAAGTAAAAAGAGATGATGAGTGCTTATGAAGGTGAGTTATTCATTTATTTATTCCAACACTATTTCTCCTCTTAACAGCATGTTAATCAGAAACTTTAGTCTGCATCATTGCACAATAAAACAAACACAAAGATGTTACAGTGAACTGAAAAAATACCCTTTGACATACAAGGGGATCCGTCCCAAATTTAAATTCATGTATAAAAAAATAAAAATTAACATATATTTTGGACACTTTGACAAATCCTCCTCAGGCTTGTTTAAGGGTCACTTAAATGAAAAACAAACATGCTGTCTTCTCAAAAAAAAAAAAAAAAAAGAAGTGGGCACGACATGAAGAATAAACCAAGGAAACATTATGTTTGGACACATCATTTAGGCATTTATAATACTGCTAATGTGTCAGCGGAGAAGGGGCAAAGCAATTCAGTCTCACAAGATCTGCAGGTGCAAAAAAAAAAAAAGAAAATAATAAAAATAAAGGCGGTTTGGTTACACAGAATCTGTGCAATGTGGTAAAAAAATAAACATGAATAAAAACTAATTAGACTGATCACAAAAAGGGGTTAAATGACTGGTTAAACAACAGTCCCCTTTGAAAGAAATTAAAAATAAAAGGCTTCAAAGACCATCACTCAACGATGCCTGCAGTCTGATAATCACATGACGCGGTGTAAAAAAATAATATGTTAATAAATAAAAAAAAAAAAAAGAAGAAAATTCAAGTTTAGACGGTTAACACGCAGACCGAGTGTGGAAAAAAAAGTGTCTTAGTGATGCACCGACCTAAGAATAAACAAGTACTGAAGTGGCCCTGATTCCTAAGATGACACATACATAAAGACACAGAAATAATACGTCTCTGTATGTTTGGAGTTTGGCAAATTTTGGGAAAATCCATGAATGAAAAATCGCTTCCTAAATGAAAACAGGAGAGTTGTTAAAAGTCTAATATGCTGAATATGTGCACAAATACAGGCATCATTAAAAATAACAACAATACACAGAGCATATTAACCTTTCTGCATCCTTTCTTTAAATCTGAATCCATCATTTAACTACTCTAAATGAAATGATTTGGACACGTTGGCACCGTTTTACCCTGTGGTTCGATGAGGTTTTCTCCCTCCGTCGACCAGTTTGAAAGGGTTTTAAAAAAAAAGAAAAGAAAAATAGAAAAAACATCTTTGAGGGGCAACAAACAAACAGTCGTGTAACCAGGGAAGAATCACAAGCAAAAGGCTGACGCGTGAATACAGATAAGCTTCCTCCTGTGATGATTACTTCTCAGTCCAGGCTAAAAACAGCACAAAAACCGCTCTGAAACGGAACTTCACATTCCAAATATTGAACTGCTTTACACAGCGTTTTAACACCAATAACAGTGAGTCACGATACAGGTCGATGAGCAGTGGCTGTTACTGAATGTGGAATCATTACACCAATGTAGAAAAACCAAAACAAAACTATATATGCAATGACTAGATACAGATATATCATGTAAAACTCCCCATGTCTTTTTAAATAGTCTATTTCACTAACACCTTGGTGGGGAGGGAGACGAATTACTGCACTGGTGTTTGAAAAAAGAAATTAGTATAAAATGTGGTGCAATAAATACAAAAAATTTTTGAATTTGACAGATGAGCGATTAAAAACACTGTACAGAAGTTTTGTATTTTGTACATTATACTGGACTGGACTTGTTGTACACCGTTATGTCTCCATAGAAAGCCCAGCCTGAGTCCATGTTCTCCTGGTGGAAAGTGAAGAGCTGCCTCTTCCAGACACTGGAGGGCTTCTCTGTAACATAAGAGGCAAACAGGCCGGGCTGGCAGTTATTTTCCTACTTTTTTTTTTTTTTGCCGAAAAACAAAAACAGCTTTTCAGGCCACTTTTCCTCATACAAACCACGCTCAGCTCTCACCATGTTTCTGACCGAGAGGAGAGAGAGGAAAAAAAAAAACAAAAAACAAAAAGTTTTTTTATTACAACACAGTTTAAATTCCGACGTCACTACAAGAAGAAGAGGTATCCATTTTGAAACACTTGTCATATGTTCTTTTTAATATACATTTCTGTATATGCGTGACCTAGCTAAAAACGTGTAGCGACAAGGCGTGTGAAAGTGCTTTTTCAGAAAAAAAAAAATTTGGCAAAAACAAAAACAAAAATAACGGAGGATTTAAAAGAAACGCAACGACGACGAAGCATTAGCAGTCACAGTACACCACGTTACTGGAATTAGACTGCACCCGGGCAGTAGTTCCTACAGCCACAATCCAACTGAGGCGATCCCGTAAGGCTGATTTTTTTATTTTTATTTATTTTTTTTTTTACAATACTTTAAGACAGCACCAGTGCCTCCTCCATCTACGACACGAGTGACAGTAACGGCTCGGAAGGAAACGCTGAACAGAAGAAAAAAACAACCAAAAAAAAAAAGAGAAAAATAAAAAAAGGATCTGTCTTGTCGTTTTAAAAAAGTGTTTCCTTTCTCCAGAAACAACCGAGGAGAGGCCGAGGCTCCGTCCCTCCTGATCTGATAAGTACTTTACAATATCATGAGCCAATTATGTACACAATGGCAAGTGAGACTGGCAATATGAAATAAAAACCACAAGTACTTCTGTAATGTCATACCATTACACTATATACCATTATACAGTATTTCACCTTAATAGGACTATTTTCACAAGGAGGTCTGCGTAATGCTTAACACCTAAACAAACAAACAAACATAATACACCACTCACCGAGATGAAGTGAGAGAATCTGTCTGTAAACATTAACAAACATAGATACGTATATAATTATATTCATCTATACCCATAAGTATATTAAAACCATGTTTTTAAGGAAGGTTGGAATGTAGTGTGGTCCTGAAAAAAATTGCACAAAAAAATCGGTCATTTCCCTCCTTCTCCTCCTCCTCCTGCTCCTCCTCCTCCTCCTCCTGCTCCTCCTCCTCCTCCTTTTTACTCCGAGAAGAAAGAGATAAATACGACGGGTCACGCCGGGAGTGACGTTTACAGCAGGTAAACCCAGAGAGGAGGTTCCAGCTTCCTCCTCCTCCTCCTCCTCCTCTATAAACTCTCCTTTCCACCTCCCTCACTCGTCGAGTTCTTCAAAGTGCCGGTTAATCGACGACGTGACAACACTTAAAAAAATTTCCACAAAAAAAATAAAAAGGAAACAAAATGAGGTGGTGGTCCGGGCCCGTTTTGGGGCGAGCTGTAGAGTGTTAGTAGTGGCGTTTTATGGCGAGAGAAGAGGAGGGGAAACCCGACGCCCGGTCACTTCCCCCCTGCCGACACCCTGGTTGCTCTCGGTGTTTCTCGGCTCAAACCGACGCACTGGTCAAAAAAATCTAAATCAAAAATAACCAAAAATAAAAGCGCTGTATTCCCTTTTGGTAAGCGCGCTGCTTTCAGATCAGAGGACGACCAACAGGCCAACAGGAGCGTACTTTACTCTACAGGGAATGAGGTATCGTGTCACTCTGACTCCGGCCGGCCCGGCTCCGTGTCCGGCTCCTGTTTGACGTTGACGGGGCCGGGGGCTGGGCGGCGCCGCTGGGCGGCGGCGGCGGGGTCGTCGGGGTCCAGCGGGCTGAGATGGTTGTGGCTGGAGCAGCAGGGGCGGCCTTCCAGGGACGAGGCCGTCAGGGCCCCCGCCTCGTGGTCCCGGCAGAACGAGCGGGGGCAGAAGTCGCAGAGGGACGAGGCCGGCGAGCCGCAAACGCTGCAGTCGTGCCACGGACATTCCCAACGTCCTAAAGACAACACGGAGAAGGTCAGGTCATCTAAGGTCATCTAGTACGTCTGAATACCTTACAGTCGAATACCAATCACCTTTCAACCAGCACATCAACGGTATCTGGATGCTTTACTACATCCAGTCATATTTTACAGTCTGCAAGTGAACCACACTACGTATCCCAGAATTCACCAGGAGGGCAATAACTGCAGTAGAAGAAGAACCTTTCCCCAAACTTTATTGAACAATACGATACGTACAAATTGTGTTCTAAACATAAACATCACGGCTATCATCTCACTAAATAAATAAATATAAATAAATTTATTTATGTACGACACATTATCATGAAATAATAACTAATTAATACAAATGATCCTTCTCATCATATCATTCACATTTCAACCACATCAGACAGACTTTTTATTCAGTTAAGCATAAAAATTGTTAAAAGTTATGCATCATTTTTGTATTGGTCCAATTAATTTTGTTTGTAAAACATTATTTAAGGTCTTTCATTTGATATTATATTCATATGATATTTTCCTATAATCATGATAATATTGATCATATCAGATATTTCTTCTTGTATATTATGGTTTGATTTATATCTAAAGGTGTAATATTCATATTGTACAGAATAACAAATTATGCACGTTCTGCTAAAACTGACGAAAACAAGATATTTTCACCTGATTTCAGTGTTTGCACTGCAGCAGTCATGTTATAAATGGAACATTTCTCTGATATAAATGAAACACGTGGTACTGCTGCAGTGAAACCGTTGATATAACAGAAAGTAGCATCATTACCGTAGGGTGGCTTGGTGAGGTTGAGACACAGCAGGTGGTAGGCTTTGGGACAGTCCTTCCTATCACACATCACCAGCTCTCCTCCTTCTCCACAGCAGAAACAGAAGTACTCGTGTGTGTGTTTGCCCTCCGGACGCAGCTTCCGCTTCTTGGGCTTCAGCTTGGCGTTCCTGGCCTTCTCCTCCTTCTCCATCACCACGGCGCTCTAGAGAAAACACGAGAAGACGATTCAGAGCGTCCGACACAGCTGCTGCAGTTAGAGACGGCGATGTGATATGAAGTCACGGCGGCGTCGACTCACTGTCGGCTGCACCCCGAGGAACCCGGAGCAGTTATCTGATCCACAGTGACAAGACGTTCTCCTGTTGCCCACACAGTGCAGGTTGTAGTTAAACGTCAGCTCAGTGCCTGCACAACACCAGGAGGAGACATTCACATTCATTTTTAGAAAAAGCTGTGATATAAAATCCATGTATTTACATTTAGGTGTGAAAAGGAAGCTTTTATTTTGAAGGGCATGAGGTACATTTGACATGTGAGCATCATTGTCTCAAAACTGAAGGTTGTTTTTTTGGAAAAAATTCACCAAAAAATAAAAATGAACTCACTATCTGGGGTAAATAAACTATTTTTTACTATATTTATTTCATTTAGTTGTTTCATTTGCCTAAAATATATTTATTTATATTTACTTTCTGTTATCTCTTTTTCTAAAAAATAAAACTGTGATATATAAGATATGTTTTTACAGTTAGGCATGAAAACAGGGCTTTTATTTTGAAGGGCATACAATTGATGAGGTCACATGATGTTTTTTTGGAAAATTTTCACCAAAAAATAAAAATGAACTCACTATCTGGGGTAAATAAATTGTATTTTTTATTATATTTATTTCATTTATTTATTGTTTACCTATAATTCAATTTGTTGATAAAATTAAAATAGATTATTTACTTGCTGTTACTAACATGACACCAATTACTTGATCTCTGTTTGTTTTTACAGTTAGGCATGAAAACAGGGCTTTTATTGTGAAGGATATATAATTTATGAGGTCACATGACCAGGATATCCTGTTTGCTCATTTGGCATATATATTTCTTTACAGTGTATTACAGTGTACAGCATGAAACTATCCTGAGACTATGTTTACAACTTTTTCTTACATATATTTTTACATATATCTAATATTTAGGCCATTTTAAGTAATAAAAACATGTTTGACCATGTCTCGGATACATTTCATACAACAGAGGGTCGTGTGGTCGTTCTCCTGTGAACTCACCAGCCTCGATATCACAGAGGGTGAAGAGTCCGATGCGAACGTCTCCGTTCACCGTCCACTTCTGAGTTTCACAGTTGGGGCTGCAGCTGTGGTTCATGAACCGAGACGAGTTTCCTTTGGGGCCGGCGTCGATCACACGATCCTGAAAGTGACAGCAGACGTCACGGTGAGCGATGTTCAGAGGACACGTCTCTGCCGAGTCGTGTTTCGGACGTTATTACCTTGGTGAGGGTGAGCATGTAGAAGTTGGCCACGTGGTTTTCATGGGCGCGTTTGATTCGTTGTTGACACTCCTCCGAGTCAATGACCTCTCCCACGTACTCGGTCACAAAGTCGCCCTGGAGGAGACATTTTAACGTTATATGCAGACAAAACAATGATTTTACACTTCAACTTTATTCACTTGTCATGAGAAGCATCATTAACCTTCTGAAAACAGTTGTATTCATTCTTGAAAATAGATAAGTTAATTAAAAGTATTAAAAATATTATTAATATTAAATAGACTGTGCTTATTTGGTGTTTTATAATAATTTATAATAATAATTAATTACCCAGGACTGTAGATCACTATCAGTGGTGGAAGGGTTTAGAAAATATGCTACAGAACTAAAATTAATTTATATATATAATAAATTACTATATTATATTATAACCTGTAATTAATTAGATAATATTTATTTTTTATATTTATTTTATAATTTGATGATTTTATCTGCATGTTATTCATTTTTATTTCACATATATATTCAAACACCTTTTTTACATTCTATATATGTTTATTATGGGCATTATTAGATCAATTTATTTTGGTGCTTCATAAATAAAAAGGTTTAAAAGACATGAAACCTCAGCCTCTGTGGCTTCAAAGTGATTTCCACTTACTATACATGAAGGAAAATGATTAAGGAAGAAGAAGTATTAAAACTCTTGGTCGAATACTGAATATCAAATGCAGTTGTTGAGTTTTCTACTTTTTTTTTTTTTTAAATATTGCATAAATAGTCTAGAAAGAAGCTTTTCAAAGAAACATATCAGCGAGGGGACAAAAACACTGCAAAAATAGAAATGATGCAAAACCAAAAACACACAAATGCATAAAACAAATGTGCTTTTGATTCATTTTTAAGCTTTAACCACTATCAGCCTCGCTTTTAACTCCCAAAACTCAAGGCTGAATATTGCGTTTTTCAGTCGATACTGAATATACGGAACATCCTGAGTTGTTTCACATTAAAATGAGAGTAAATCTAACAGAACAACAGAGACTGGAGGCTAAACACACCTTCCTCAGGGCCTGGTTGGTCCTGAGGCCCCAGCCACGGCCGTCGGTCTTTATCACCTCCGTCTCTGCATAGAGACGCTTGGAGAAACACTGGTTCTCACAGCTGTCTCCTGCAGGACACACCTAGCAAACAACAACACATACAGAAGGTAAGAAAACGTTGTTTAACCGCTCTAGAAATCAGCTAAACCGACGACTGACCTGTGGATGACACTCGTACTGCAGCATGCGGTTCAGACACTGAGAGTCGAGGCTGCAGGGATGCTCGTCTGTCGGTCTGCAGTTGCATCGTGGGATTTCTGACAGGTCGGCGACGTGCACCTGCACCTTCCCCACGGGTTTGTTGGACTGTAACAGGAAACCACAGCGATGAGTCACGGCAGACTAAAATAAACAGCTTCCGTCTTAGATGTGATACATGTTGTAGACGGTTCCAGCAGCTGTGATATTGACATGGATTTACCTTGATGAATTTGTATGGTGGAGGTTTGCGGGAGTTGCGTTCCTGCTCCAGAGCCTCCCTGCTCTCCCTCTGAGCCTTGAGCTCCTGAAACCGCCGGGCCGCCTCCTCCAGAGCTGAAAAACACAGAAATAATCAGAGAAATTCATCCTCCCACGGGTTTTATGCAATTAAATCACCACACACACATACAACCTTTGTTGCATCTGTATGTATATTAGACATATTTTAGATGTTTTTATTACTTAAAATGGCCTAAATAATAGATATATTAAAAAATAGGTATGAAAAAGTTGAAATAGTTTCATGTTATGTAAGTCAATGAGACTCCATTAGGTTGGATACACTAGGAATTAGTAATAATGGATAAGAAGAAACACCATTTTCATTAGTTTAATATTTATTACCCCAAAAATCCACTGAGTCTCTCACAATATCCCTAATTTATTTTGAGTAATGTAAATAAACATCCTCCTTTTTTTCCAAATGGAAGATCTAAAAGAAAAATATCCATGTGTATTTGTTATAATAAAAAATGTCCTGCACACTACTAAAAATATATATATACACACATTTTATTAAATGTAGAAACCGTAGATAGAGATGAAGATGCTCACATGTCAAATATCTATAAGCGAACAGGATATCCTGGTCATGTGACCTCATTAATTGTATGTCCTTCAAAATAAAAGCCCCCTTTTTACACCTAACTGTAAAAACATTGACTTTATATCACAGCTTTTTTATAAAAACGAACACAGATGTAATCGTTGCCATGGTAACAGCTACCTTTCTTGAAGGTTTTGTTGATGTTGATCTGCCCGGTGACAAAGTTCTTGTCGTTTTCCACGTAGGGGAAGACGCGGCCCTGGTTGATCCAGTAGTAGTCGTGGGAACCGAAGAAGAAGACGGGGAAGTCGCCGATGTCGTGGCGAAGGCTCTGGATGTTGGACGGCACCAGGCGAGGGTTACAGATCTCAGCTGGCCACCACCTCAAACACAACAGCACATGGACGTCATTCAATAAAAGAGGGACAGAAGTGAGGACAGAACAGTAATAATAGTCAAAAAAGCCTGAGTATCGTTGCAATCGCACTAAACTCTTTGCTTCCAATTCATTTGAAAGCTTTGTGAATGAAAATCTGCAAAATCTGCACAGCTCCTGAAAAACTACAAGTTATATATCATAAAAAACAAGCTATTTGTGCATATTATCATTTTAGTCTTATGTGATGGAGCTCAACAGACTGCAAACTGCATAAACCTCAAAAAGCAATTCTCACATTGAGCTGTGAGACAGGAAATAACACCACTGTGATACCACCGATATTTCTGCATATCTGAATATCTGCATCTATGATATAAGCAATCGACTGAATTCAAAGGATGAGCCTGGAGATATTCTGTATTTCTTTTATCGTTGTCAAATTTCATAAAAAAGACCAGAACTCTCAGCTCTTACAGAACAAAAATCTTTGAAAACAGTTCATTTTAACATAGAGTAAAACATCTTCTTCAACAGCTGGACGACGTAGTTTTTACCAAATGTGAACCTGAAGCCTCGAATATTAATAGCAGCGACGCTGTGTTTTTGGAATCGATTCAAAATGAACTTCAGTTTTTTGAACCTTTATTTAAACAGGTAATAATAAACCCAGAGAGATCAAGATCACAGAAACTAAAGTGCAGCAGGAACACTTTGATAGTGAAATATCTGTTAACATTCAAAACATGAAGTGAGGTGGTTATAAAAATAGGATGTTAAAATGCAAAGGTCCAGTTTGGGGTCACACAGAGAATTTAGTGTTTTCCATGAAAAGTCAGACTTTAATTTACCACCATGAGTTGTAAAATAAATAGAAAATAAAGTCAAAACATTGACAAAGTTAGAAATAATGACTGAAGGTCAGTTTTCTATCTTCTCTAAGCAGCTAAACTGTTTCCAGCTGTGCTAACATGATAGCATCAAGGGTTTTATAAGTTAGTTAGTTGCTGGAAATGTTCCTCTATACATCTATGTAGATATTGATGCAGCAAAAACCAGACATTCGCAGCTAGAATAGTCATTTACCACATTAGTGATGTATAGAGTGGATTAATGATTAGTTTAAAGTTATCTTCATTGAAAAAAACTGATTTTTTCAAAAATAAGTAAATTTCAAAGTGACCCCACACTTCTGAGTGGTAATGTATACTGTGGTAGTTAAAGTAGGATGTTAAAATGCAAAGTTGCAGTAGTTTACAGTAAAAGAATGTAACTTCAGTTTGAAAAGTGGCCATATTTATAACGAAGAAACATGTCACATAACCAGACAATTCTTCTCAGTAGGATCAGTTGATTTTTCGTCTCTGTTTTTTAATATTAGAAACCTACAACACGTCACCTTGTGCTTTGAATGTGACCCTACCATAAACCGCAGCCTGCAGCCGCTGCTCTCTGCGTACCTGTAGTTGCCGAGTTTGACCCAAACAATTTGTTTGTAGTGAGGTTTCTTCCCTGCCCTGCAATCGCTGCAGGACCACGTCCCCTCCGGCATCTCCATCTCCAGACACTCCGGGTGGAAGGAAGCTGGGCATGAGTCGCAGCACAGCAACTTTCCTCCTACATTTGTATGGATGTACACATGTAGTATATATATATATATATATATGTGTGTAGAAGTGTGTGAGTGAGTGTGTGTGCATGCGTTGTGGGGAAATGGGTGTGCAAAGAGAGGAGGAGGAGTGTACGATTAGGTGATGCACCTTAAAACACCTGGACAAACTCTGAATCTCATTTGCAGACAAGCCAAAGAAACGTATAAATATTTATGGTATAAATATTAAACTGAGGCTGCAAAAACAAATCTGACAAATACAGCGTCGAGTTGAGGTTTTCCCAGGATTTAGCACGATAGGAAAACCCTGTCGTTGTGTGGAACGTGTTTTAACCTGAAGCCGTTTCGCTAATTCGTTATTTTGATCTAAGAAACTAAAGCCAGCAGCTTTTTCTCGAGTTCCCGTGACAGCAACGCTGCACAAAAAAAGGACCGATCACGGTTGGAAATCCGGTCGAATACAACTTAAAACGCAGCAGGTTACAGCATGTCTGGCAATCAGATTCAGAGCACTGTACCAAGACCAGTCTATGGGAAATACATGCAGCAGCACAGGAATAAAAACCAGCCAGCGCATTAACAATGAATCAGGGTTATATCAAAAAAATAATAAATTATTGGCAAATAAAAGCAGGCATGCAGTCCTGCTGGTAAAGCAAACGTTTCCCATCACACATACCGCATCCTGCACAGACCAGCTTGCATGGAATCTTATTTTAGGATATTGGAATTTAGCAGATTTTTTTTTAAATTAAAGATCAATAAAAGATCTTAATGTCACTATTCTTGTACTTGCGACTCTTCTTCTGTAAATTATATTAAATCCAGATTGAGATAAAGTTCCATCCAAGGCAGGTCAAAGCTCAATAAACAAAAAAAAAAAATGGAGGGGAGCCAAAATTTCATTTTATCTGACAATTTCGGTCGGCATAATAAGAGGTGAAGCTGAGCAAGGCCTTTCAAAATAAAATAAAATTAAAAAAAAAAATAAAAAAGAACAAGCCTAGAATGCTGCAGCAAAGAAAACAGAGCTCCTCCAGCAGCAAAAAGCTCCACAAACCACAAGACTGAGCCTAAAGTGACCCGGAGCCTCCAGCATCAGGCCGCTGTACTGGAGTTTAACTACTGCAGGTTAAAACGGGAAATTAGGTTTTCCCCAGTGGAGACGTTTTACTCACTTATTATTAAAAGGAATGTTTATTGCAGAGACGTTTTCTCAGATCGACAGTTCATGCACGGCATAAACCGGTCTCACACTGAGCCTCATGCAAGAACCATGCACGCTAACAGATTATCTTTGTCGCGATAAGTGTCACGTTTTCCTGGGACTCTGAATGTTCCGTTAGGTACAAATGAAATAAAAGGAGTAATCCACACCTGTAGGAGGGACGCACAGATACTCGGCCTAGTTCTCCACAGCAGAAAAAACACCAGTTTGAGTTCAGGATCATAATTAATCTGAATGAACGAGCCAATTGAAATCAGTCAATGAAATAGTTCAACACAGGAATTCTATTCTGATTCTTTACCAAAATAAAAGCAGCTACAACATTCTGCATTAATGAAGAATGTTATTTCATTATAAGTAAAGAAATATTAGTAATCAAATACTAATCATGAAGAATGGCCTTAGAATAATTTATATTTCTGCACATTGGGAACACTGCATTTTATATTCTAAATCAAAAAGTGAAGAAAAATGTGTTGATTCTTTCATTATTTTACAGAAAATGTCTGTGTTTTTCTTCACAAACTCAACAATATTTACTGCATAAACAAAAAATCTCCAGGTTTTATCATTCCTGTGAATCACTATAGTAATAAAAATGCTGTTTCTGAGACAAAAACAAGAAATGCAGAGGAATTATGAGGCGTAAACACCTGTTCAGAGGAGTTCATACTGTAGTTATTCACTGGAATGAGAAATGCTGAGGATTCTACAGTTCATACAGTAAATATTTATGTTTGTAAAGAAAGTCTCAGACGCTGATAATATTTTAAGAATTTACACATTTTTCTTCACATTTTGATTATGATTTAATTTAGATTCTAAATTGTGCAGAGTTCCCAATGCACTGAAATTAAAATGATAAGGATTTTGGCTTCACTCGTGTTTTTATGATATTGAACACAACTGTGTATATATATATATATATATATATATATATATATATATATATATATATATATATATATATATATATATATATATATATATATATATATATATATATATATATATATATATATATATATATATATCAGCATTTTATAAACGGATCATGAGTAAAGAGAATGATATTTCCTGCTGCATTCTAGAGGTCATGACCATATAGTCAGTAGTACAAATACAACAAAACTGTACTATATTATAGTATAGTATAGTAATTAGTTCCCTTCCACCACCTTCAACTGTTTATTTATTTAATTTAATGATATTACTATTATTGTTTACCTCTTACCACATGGTCCACTCTACTTAATAAGATGTAAAATATTAGAATCTAATTATGTCACATAAAGAAGCTTTCAATTGTTTTGAGTGTCCCAATACTGACACCTCTAAATAAGGTATGTTTTAATCTTTTTTAGCATTTCCATGAATGAAACGTGCTCTCAGGCAGCCTGAGATCACTTCTAATCAAATCTGAGTAGTGAGCATCAACAGCTGGAACAAGACATTAACCACAAATGTTTGCAGTTAAATAGTTTTGGTGAATTGGAAATAAGTAAGAGACGTTTGAGGTAACACTGAGGAAATGTTCTTGCATGAGGCCCAATGTTATTTGTTAATGTGTTAACAGGGAACTGGGCTGAGGTTACTTCTTTAATGCACCGCGCTGCATTAAAATTAACTGCGGCTTTAACCAGTTAATTAACATAGCACCTCAAAGCTTTGAAATGAAAGTAGCAAACAAACAAAAACAAAAAAAGGGGGAAACTAAATCAGAATGGGAGCAGGCACAACACAAACACAGACCAGTGGGACAAAGGAGAAAGAGAAAAACTGTTCAGTTACCTTTCCCAACATTCTTTTTGGTAGCTGACGAAGGAGAGGGAATCATAGGTAATTTCAACTCAGCACGATTTGACTCAGTCAGAAGGTAGTGGGACTTATAGGCATATGAACTTAATATGGTGTCAGTAAGGTCTTGCACTAACAGCCCTACACAAGACACACAGGAAGAGACGGGGGTGAGCCGCAATCAAACTCGAAAAAATTACCCAAAATTCACAAAAGAGAAAAGAAACGAACACACAGCCTCACACACGCACGCACACGCACAGTTAAAAACACAAGAAAGAAACAAGTAAAAAAGTTTGTCCCAACACAAAGAGGCCAAACAGTGCACTCGACTTATTGTCAAACCGGAAAAATGTCAAGATTATGACTGGATTTAAAAGAAGGAACATGATAAATGGGGTGCTTTCTGACTCGGAACCATCCGGAACAGATGGGATTCTTCTAAGTGGAGTGCAGTGTAACAGCCTGGATCATTCATCATATTAGTATCGTAATGGAAAACAAACATTACATTTCACAGAACTGCTATTCATGAACAGAGTTGGGAGTAAAGTAATAGATTACTGTAATGCATTGATTCTTGCTGTAACAGTAATGTAAGGCATTACAGGAGGTAAGTAACATACATTACAATGTGTTTTTAACCTGGATTGAAGTGGACTTTGTTTCTTCATACAATTTCGCTAAAATCGCTGCAAAATCAAAAACGTTTTCCTTCTTTTTCCTTTTGTCTCATCAAACAGAAGATGGAGATGATTGAACCTGCAGAAAGCGTCAGATATCACATTCTGCAGATGGACACACACTCATTACTTTATGTTAGTGAAACATCAGGATGTGAAGAACATGTTTGTGTCTCCACCTAAAGAACTGTCCACTTCCTGAAGCAGCAGCAGTAATTTAACATTTACAGAGGAGCCATAGTAACATGAAGGTAACAAGGAGATAAAACCACTAAACAGACTAAATGAACCTTCTCCTGCTCTGAGATTCTTCAGCATCAAGAGGTTTGGAGACTTGTTGTTGAAGACATGAGAACCACTTTAACAGCTGGATGAAAACTAGCAGCAATAATGATAATGATGCTGGAAATGTTCCTCTATACACCTATGTAGATATTGATGCAGCAAAAACCAGACATTTGCAGCTAGAATAGTCATTTACCACATTAGTGATGTATAGAGTGGATTTATGATGAGGACATTTCTAAGTGAGCCCAAACTTTTGACTAGTAGTGTATTTACTAATGTATGATGTCTCTAACTGGATCATATCTGCTTGATTTGACTCTTTTGGGCTGCTGAAGCTTTATATTAGTTTCAGATTAACGTCTGTGGATTTTGTTCCCCATCACTTCTCATTGCATCTTGAAGAATCATCTACTGATCAGTATGAACAGGACGAATAATTACTGAAAAATAAAAGTTAAAAAACAGTGCTTGAGTAACATCATGTTGGCTTCAGTCTGGTAATGAGTGAGTTTTCAAAAACCAGACATTTGCAGCTAGAATAGTCATTTACCACATTAATAATGTATAGAGTGGATTAATGATTAGTTTAAAGTTATCTTCATTGGAAAAAACAGTGTTTTTCTTTAAAAAATAAGGAAATTTCTAAGTGACCCCAAACTTTTGAACAGTAATATATATTTAAATCACCAAATCCAGTTATTTTGGTGATAGTAACTTAAAAGTAATGCAATAGTAGTGTAATGCCTTACATTTTAAATACAGTAATATAATGAATTACTTTGAAGTAATAAATAACACATCACAGTTTTGAAGCCCAACACTGTTCATGAATACCAATGCCAAACATGAAACATGAAAAATATTAAAGATAAAATGTCTAAAACAGAGTTAAATGCGGAGGTTTCAGTCTGAGATGTTATCGTGGCGCGTCTCGTCTGCGGGGGGGAGAGTAAAGGCCGTTAGCGGGCGTGGCGGCGTGGCGGCTTACCTCTGGCACACAGGAAGCACCAGCCCACGTTGACGGGCGAGGTGAGCAGGCCGTTCCTCTTGGTGCTGCCGTGGCTGCTGCAGATCATGATGTGGTGGGTCAGGACGACGCTGCCCGCCGCCACGCAGCCGTCCCCGGTGTGATAGGCCACGGGACAACGGATACAACGCATCAGACGACCTGGAACAGGTGGAGGATGAAGGAGTCAATGACATCTACAACATACAACACCAGTTAACATGTTTTAGAACACACATTCTAGAAGGTATTCACACACCAGTGAATACCTTCTAGATTTATTAGAGCTCTATATATATTTGACTGAGTGTATTAATACTGTCCCATGTTTAATAAACACTCAATCCACAGAGAAACATACACAGCCTGTATTCAGAAACCTTAAAACAAGCTGTCATGACTTATGTGAAGTTGTGATGTCACTACTATACTACAATACTCTGCTTGATTATGGAAAAAAAGATTTATAGTAGCATGAAGGCAAAAAATAACAATGAATGAAATCTTAAGAGGTGCAGACATCTTGTTTTTGGTACAATTAGTCTAGACCTGAGTACATTTATCTTATTCCCCTGGTTGATAATTTAGCTTATTTCAGGTGTTTTTTCCTGATTTGGGTCATTTGAGTCTTGTTTTAGGAAAAAAGACTAACATTTTAAGATTAGATTGATTAAATCAATTAAAAAAAACAACAAAACTAAACCAACATCTTCCAGTGGATTAAGATAATAATAAGATCATTTTGCAGCAAACACAGTGCATCCCTTATTTTTTTTTTAGGGATATTTCCAGTAGAACGATGCAGCGTCATCTTAAGACGTTTCCAGGAACTGACGCGTTTCTAAACTAAAACCGTATTTGTTTGAAGAGGAACAGGATGTTTGTGGCTGTTACCAAATAATCTGCAGAGGTGCATCAGGCCTGCAAGGATTCATGTACTCATCTATCCTTACATGTTGGATTTTCTATACATCTTTTTATATATATATCCTTTCTATTTAATAGCTTAATAGCTTATATTCATTACATTAATATATTTATATATTTAAATGACTGAATGTTAGATTTTCTCTATTTCTTTGGGAATAGTAAAGTGTTGTTAATGATAAATTCTATTCAGTCTTTGTGCATCACTGGAAGCTTCAGGTTTCCACATCTCAATGAACTAAATATGTTTTTATTGTATTTTTTCTACATATTATATTATATCCTTTCTATTCAATATCTTAACTTAGAGCTTATATATATTATACTCTTAATATATTTATATATTTCATAATAATTCATACAGCATAGGCAACCATTTATTTCTATTTTTCCAATAATTCATACCATGTGACATTTACCTTTAATAACCATGCTGCAATCACAAAGGTGTGTATAAGCATTTACTTTTATTTTTGTTCTTATTTCTTATTATTTTTTCACCTTTATTTAACCAGTACAGCAGTGATAAAAAATTTATTTTATTCTCTCTATGCTGGTATTAGTATTTAGGCTGTTTTTTTTTTTTTTTTTACATAATTCTCTTCTGTTTGTGTGTCTATTTTTTCTAGTTTTATAACAGTGCTGTGACGCGTCGTGCGTTTTCTTTAGTTTGCAGATGTATCTCGATGTCTTAGGAGGAAATCAGAGGAGCCGATCAATGAATCCTCAGTTGTTTTCACCTTTGCTGGCTCGCTGCACGTCTCTCTCCAGGCAGCAGGTAGAGCAGCTGTGCTGAGGGCAGCTGAATCCTCCTCCTGAAACGCTGGTGGTGCCCGGGAGTTTCCGGAGACAATCCTCGTGGTAGTAGCAGCCGCATCCAGACACAGAGCAGCGGGTCACCTCCCGACCCTCCGTTTTACAGCTGAAACACGTATGATTGCCTGTAAAAAAAAGACAAAGAGTCTATGACAGTAAAGAGCAAGTATCGGACATCAGATGTGGTGAAGCTGGAGCTGTTCTCTCACCATTTTTGCATTCCAGACAGGTGAACCTGCCTTCAGGTAGAGACGTCAGGCCCAGACACTCCAGGTGAAACTGCCTGTTGCAGTCGCCTTCACACACCACCAAACCCTCTCCATACACCTCACAGATCTACAGCAACACAGACACAGAGTTAACACAGCTGCAATAGATACCTGCACAACTTCAGAACAAACAGAATACATGGGCAAGTGACAAAACCGCCTTAAACGCTGGGTAGTAGATAGTTTAACTCTCTTTAAAAGGTTTTAAAAAATGAAAAACACATGATATCAACTATATTTTTTATATTCTAGATTGATTATCTATTTATCATTCTTTTTCTGTTTGACACCATTTGACATTTCCTGTCAAAATAAATCGTACAAATTCTGATTTTTGTAAAAAAAAAATTACACAAATGGACTTTAAAATAACAAGAAACCTACATGAACAGAAAATGTACATTTTAAAGACATGATAAATGTTTTAAAACTGTGTTTTTTTTTTACTTTCTTTCTTTCTTTATCACTTACCCACATATGTTTTAAGATCAATTTCGCAATTGACCTCTACTCATTCTTCATTTGTTCTTAACTTTGGACAAAAGCATCATCCAAATGAGTAAATGTAAAATATTAATCCTGAACTTCACTTTGTTTGCTTTAGTGTTTTTGCTGCGGTGTCTGTCATGTTTTCATAAAGTCTTTAAATGTTTTAACTTGGTACCAGATAGTTTAACTCTCTTAAAAACACATGCTATCAACTAGTTTTCTATTGTATATATTGTCTATTTATATATATAAATGGACTTTTAAATAAGAAGAAACCTACATGAACACAAAATGTATATTTTAAAGACCTGATAAATGCATATAAAACTGTATTTTTAAGTTTTTTGACTTTTTTTTATAACTTTCAATGTGAAAGTCAAAGTTGTGGTCTCTACTCATTCTTCATTTGTAGTTAACGTTGGACAAAAGCATCTTCCAAATGAGTAAATGTAAAGTATTAATCCTAAACCTGACTGTTTTTTTAAGTCTTCAAATGTTTTGTTTTACCAACTTGGTACCAGATAGTTTGACTCACTTAAAAAGGTTTTAAAAAATTAAAAACACATGCTATCAACTAGTTTTCTATTGTATATATTGTCTATTTATATGTACAAATGGACTTTTAAATAACAACAATAACATTTTAAAGACCTTCAGAATGCTTTTAAAACTGTATTTTTAAGTTTCTGACTTTCTCATCTTGCCAAACATGATCTGTCACTGACCCATAAACAAAGAGGAATCCTAAGAAGTGCTGACCTGGCAGACGGTGTCCCTCTTCCCGGTGCTGCTGTCCTGACGAGACAAACCAGAATCCACAGACTGAGTATCTGAAGCGTCTGCATCTGCAGCTGCTGGACTATCAAGACTCTTCCCAAATAAACCCTGTGAGATAAATGAAGACCACGCGTGTTGATGTGTCCCGCGTGCAGGATACCAAGCCTCCACGTTTACCTTCCCTATCGGCTCCAAAAGAACAGCTGATTTTAAAGGACAAGCGATTATATGGAAAAAGAATGTGGAAATGTATTTATTTCCCCCAGAGATGCTACTCATCCAGTCTGGTTCTGCAGTAAAAACATCAGACGCGCTTTCATTTGGTTTTCGTGAGTCAGGAGTTTATTAAACGGCCCACGACAACCTCCCTTATATTAAACCGTGCTTTCTAAACACTTCTAGGGCTGACTAACCCCAAAAAGACTGACACAGATGTGAGTAATTAGCCCAGCGACACTAAGGTTAAAAACAACCTATAATGCAACACATTCTTGTGCAACAGTCTGATTCGGTGAGGAAATACTTGCTGCATTGAAAGACAATAACCTGCTGTTGTGAAAACAGCTTTTCTTCTTCTCAAATACACCACTCACAATGAGTTAGGGACACTGTTATTTACACGAGTGCTGATTTTTTGTGTAATAAGTAAAACTTCCCTTTAATATTACTAATAATGAAAGAGAAGAAACAACATTTTCATTAGTTTAATATTTATTACCCCAAAAATGTATGAAATCCACTGATTCTCTCACAACATCCTTAATTGTGAGTAGTATAAATAAATGTATGTTTGTTAGGATAAAAAATGTCCTGCACTCTACTAAAAATGTGTGAAAATATTATCTAAATAGAGAAAGTTAACCCTCTATTGCATGAACTATTACTAGACATGGTAAAATAAAAGTTTAGAAAGGTTTCATTACTCAAAATGGCCTAAATAATAGATATATTTAAGATAAAGTTGTAAATATAGTCCCAGGATAGTTTCCTGCTATGTAAGTCAATAGGACTCCATTAGGTTATATACACTAGGAAAAAAAATCTATTTTAGTATATTAATATCTTCATATCTGCACCAGATAATGAAATCAATTTTTATTTGATAAAACATTTTCTAAATTCTGAATAAAACACAACCTTTGGTTGTAAAACAGTGTTGCTCACATGTCAAAATTGTATCTCCTTCAAAATAAAAGCCCCCTTTTTACGCCCAACTGTAAAAACATAGATTTTATATCACATCTTAAAGTAGTTGTCTCCATATGACAACATTATGCAACAACATTTCTGCGCTGTAAGCATTTGATTACAAAAGCAGTAAAATAAGAGTATTTCCCTCCTTATGTGTGTGTTTTGTTCTTATTTTGTTTTCCAGACTTACCTGCGGGTCGTTGAGGCCCCGTGAGTCAGAGTCAGAGGTGTCTCTGTACTGAGATGAAGCCATCTCCACATCTGTTGATGCTCTGCTTCGCTTCTTCAGTGGTTTGCAGGCGTCCGAGATCTCGCTGGCTCCTAAAGACACGACGGGAGGATAATAAAAGGGATGTCTTACAAGGGAGTCACCAGCACAGGTGTTTTACAAAATAAAAGGTATGAAAGTTGATCGTCTACCTTTCTGTGAGCCTGTCCTCAGTGTGGTCTCTGGAGCCATCTCTGCCTGTGAGGAAGTTAACAGAGTTTTAGATTACAGGAACAGAAAAAAGCAGGGATTTATCTCATTATTTGTAACAGCATACTGTGATATCATCCTGCAACATGCTGCTTTGGCCAATCAAACACCTGATAAGCTTTTAATGTGAAGGTCACGATCATCACAACCAAAGATAAAATCATTGCAGCCATGATAATGTTCCAAATTCTATGATAATAAGAAACACAGTGCAGTGTTTAGGCGTCTGTTGATTCTTCAAATGTATGAATCTATTTCTCCAGATAAGAGTTCCTGTGTTGTATTTTATTGATGCAAACATCACACTGACACATATAGTGGCTACAGAAAGTATTTAGACGCCTTTAAATGTTTCACTCTTTATTATATTGCAGCCATTTGCTAAAACAGTCAGGATTTGAGCTAATACAGCCATAAGTCTAAGGTTTTCACACCTGGATATAAAATGAGCTGCTGTGTGAACATTAACTTAAATGATTTTAGCAACTGGCTGCAATTTAAGTTAAACATTTAAGGGGGTCTGAATACTTTCCGTACCCACTGTATAAATATTATCAAAAATATTAATTTAAAATATTCTGTCTTTATTTGATAGTCAACAGTGTAGAGAGTATTACATGGACTCAAACTGGGGACGTTTGGGGTTTTGTTTAATTATCTATTTTCAGTCAGAACACTAGAAGACTAAAAATGTGCTACAAGAAAAAAGAAAACAGGCCCAGTGCAAAAAACTAAGAAAAAAACAGGCCGGTAGATACAGTTGGGAATATGTGTTATTTAAGGTGATGTGGGGTTTTTTTTGCAGGTTTTTTTTCTGCCGCCTGCCTTCAACTTTTGCAATAAAAGCATCTACTCTTTGATAATGATAAGCTCCAAACACACGGAGCTGCCTTGTGGCAGACTTTACTTCTTCTTTTAATGCATTTCTTCAACGCAGAACTTGGAATGTACAAGGTGTTTGTCGCATCGCCGGCGTCGCTCCATACACAGAAGTATAAACCAGACTTTATAGATACCTGTTCCTTTTTGGTTTTCTTCTTGGGGACGGGGTCGTTGCCTCTCTCTGACTCAGACCTGCTCCTGACCGACCGCCGCTGCAGCTTCCTCTCCTGAGAACCTGAAAACACAGAGTCAGAGTTACTGAGCTGCGTTTCTTCTCTTTCTTATTTTCTTCCGGGGGTTTTTAACGAACCTTGTGGACTGCTGTGGTGTGAACCGGGAGACGAGGTCTGCTGAGTTCCTCCCTCCTCACTCTGACTGGCAGGCGACTCCCTCCTCTCCTCTTCTGCCTCTTCCTCTGCTTCGTCCACGTCTTCCTCTTCCTCTGGACTGGGCTCAGGTTTAGCTCTGCTGTCCTGCTCACAAAGATAAAACAGGAATGGATTAGAGACAGAAAAGTGACCCTAAAAACTTGGTACCAGAGAGTTTAACCCTCCTAAAAAGGTTTATAAAAATACACATGATATCAACAAGTTTTATATTCTAGGTGGATTATATATTTAACATTTGATTATTCTTCACAACATACATTTATAGAGACCTGATGAATGATTCTTAAAGTATCTTAAAAAGTTTTGGACTTTCTCATCTCGCCAAACATTAACTGACACTGACTTGTGTGAATTAAGTCACAGAACAACTCATGTTAAGGTTCAATTAATTGAATTTCGATCGATTGTGATTTGCATGTCAAACGCTCTCCAATGATCTCTACGTGGCAACAGGCAAATCTGTTTAACATCTCCAACTAAAGCACAGTCACTGCTGAATAAATGCATTGTGGAACTAAAAAATCATCATGATTTCAGTATTGAGCCAAATAATGGTGATAATGATTATTTCCTATATTCCAGCAGCTCTAACTCACCTCAGGTGAGCAGTATCCCAGGTCGGGCTGCCGGGCCTCTTTCTCCACCCTCTCCTCCTTCTCCTCCTCCTCCTCCTCTTTCTTGGGAGAAGGAGGCGCCTTCTTCTGCAGCAGAGGCCAGTCGCACTTGGTGATCTCCACGTTCAGCCTCTTCATGGTGATGGAGAGCGGCAGCAGCTTCCTCGCCGCCGCCGTTTTCCAGGCTCTGACGGGCGGCGGGGACTCCTGCCGCGCCCGCGAATCAGAGCCAGAATTCTGTTTCGGGGATCCGGTTTTACTCTGGCTCTTCTCCTCGTTCGAGGCCTGGGAGTTCGTGTTGTCTTCCTGGTTGGAAACGCTGCACTGGCGGCGCGGCAGCAGCCGTCTGGGCGGCTGCTCCCTGTCCGGCGTCTTCACCCGCCCGTCCTCCTTCTTGCTCGTCGAGCTGCTGGAGCGCCGGCTCCGTTTCTCGGCCCTGATGGTGGGTTTCTTGGCCGAAGGGCCCTCGCAGGGGTCGGGGTCGACGTAGATGAAGGTGTAGTTGTCGATCCGCTCCTGCCGCGTCATGGGGAAGGCGTCCTCGGCGTGGCCCACGCCCGTTTCCCACTGGGAACGCTCCCTCTGCGGGATAGGCTTCAGGAGCTGGAGAGGAAAACATTGGAAAAAAGATAGAAATCAACTGATGAACCAAGACATAATATAATCTAACACTCCAAAGTTCAAGGGGAATGGGAAACCCAAACTTTTAGATAGAAAATATATGTACACTACTGTTCAAAAGTTTGTGGACCCCAGATAATTTTAGTTTTCCATTATCCTTCTGATCAATGATCAAACACATTGATCCATTAGAACACTGGAGTGATAGTTGCTGGAAATGGGCCTCTATACACCTATGTAGATATTGATGCAGCAAAAACCAGACATTTGCAGCTGGAATAGTCATTTACCACATTAGTGATGTATAGAGTGGATTTATGATTAGTTTAAAGTTATCTGCATTGAAAAAAAACAACAAAAAACAGTCTTTTCCTTTAAAAATAAGGAAATTTGACCCCAAACTTTAGAAAAGTAGTGTAATGAAACATGAAATTGTTGTGTTGCTCCTTCTAGTTTACAGTAAAAAAGCCCATTTTGTGTGTTTTTGCATTGTTGGAAGCATATTCTATTTATGGGAAGGACAGAGTACACTTCCACTGATGCAAAATTGATGTTAGGACATTTTTATATTCATGTATGAAAATAATAAATTTGTTGTTATCTGATGTTTTCGTTCTCTATCTGTGACAGAGACTCGTACGTACTTTGTGTTTTTCTACAGGGTTCGAGGCCTTGCGTAGAGTCTCAGCCTGAAGTTCTTCATACTGCTGTTTTCCCTGGTACAAAACGATCCTTTTCTCGTGGATCCACGCTCGCTCAGCCACGCTGCCGAAAAACTGGACGTGATATTCCCTGTGACCTGTAGAGAAGAGAAAATCAAGATAACACGCTGTAGAATCTGAGCCTGATACTAAATATACAGGGTCAAGGAGTTGAGACAGATCCGACCTTTAACCCTCATGTTGTGTTGGTTTAATCAATGTGGTGTTCCCAGTCAAATTTAACCATTTCAATTGTAGTAATACATATATTATCACCTCTTGTTGTGTTAGATCTTTTATCAACATAACTTCCTGTGAACATCACAAGTTTTAAACTTCTATTTGTTATTTATGGCCAAAAGTTGAATAAAACACACAGAAGTGTGTGTAATACATTTCATTTTATGTGCTGAAATCATCTTTGTGGACAAAGTCATGGAATTTGAGGAGAATCTGATTAAATTAACCACATTTTTTAGAGACAGAAACTCTGAAAAATCACAACATAAGGGTTAAAAAGACACAAAAGCTGAATGAAGGTTGGTGTTTTCCTGCCTTTATTTTTACCTCTGGTGTTGATGCGTGTGTGGACCTTCATCTGCGGGTCAGAGGAGACCATGCAGGGCCACCAGGGGTAGGTGCCCACCTTGGACCACACCAGATCCCCGATCACAAACTCCTTACAGAAGCCCGTCTCCTGGATCACTGAAGGGTGATGGACCTTCGGAACCTAAGAGAACCGAGATAAACGGATCAATAGTCTGGCTTTTGAAAGGAGCTTTTTTATATTTCTCTTTTCAGAGAACCGGCAGTCGAGCTCTTGCCTTCGGGGTCTTTGGTTCAGTTTTGATGACGGTCTTCTGGGGCTTCTCTGCCGGGCCCGCGGGTGTTTTTCTGGGCTGGTTCTGTACGTGGGAGTCCTCGGTTTGGCCCGTGGTACCTGCCTGAGCCTGGACCTCTTCCAAGCTCTGTTCCTGGACCTGCAGCTGGAGCCTCGCACTCTTTTTCCTCTTCTCCTTCTTCCTCTCGTGTCTGCGCTGTATCGGAGTGGTCTCGTTCTTCTGCGACTCCTTCTGAAGATTAAAAAAAATAATAGAAAAAAGTGAAATGGTGGCAATTTTTGTCTATGAACATAGACAACGGATCTTTTCGTGTGTCTATATCAAAACTCAGATATCTAGGCGACTTCTAAAGTGCTGCAGGAAGGATGATTAAAAGCAAACCAATATGCACAATGCAGCAACAATTTCATATGAGTTTTAATGGGACGGCTAAAATAAATGACTGTTTAACTGATGGAAAGATAATTAATCTGCAGCAATTCTGATAATGGATTAACCAGTTAACATTCAATCTTTTAAGAAAAAAAACACAATTTGCTGGTTTAGCTGTTTCAGATATTAAAACGTCCTGATCTGCATGGTCTTATATATTAATGAGGGAACATATTCTGGTTTAGTTGGTATTATTCAGACCAAAGAAGTGATTTGGAGAAATCATCTTGAGACCTGTCTTCGTCTTCTTAATTACTTAGCAAAGAACAGTTTCAGCTTTATTATACTGTTCAGGGTTTTGGTCTCTATGCAATACCTGCTACTTCTTTGAAGTGCCAAAAAAATAAAAGACAAAAATAAAAGCCTCCTCCTCTCTCTTAATCTTGAACTTCATTTAAATTTTGATCACAGCAAATATCTTTAAATTTAATGTTGTTAATTTGCACATATTGATAAAAACAATTACATTTACTCATTCAGAAAGTGCTTATACATAAAGTGATGAGTAGAAGCCAATGATTATGTATAATATTAAGTGAAAAGTATCATAACTTTTACTTTTAAATTCCACCACACACCCGTGCCACAAGCATGGAGTGTAAATGTAAAGCGAAACTGATCTTAAAATATATATATTATTATATTGTGGGGTTTCTTTTGATAAGGTAATGTAAGAAGCCCAAACTGCATGAGTCCTGTGTTTTTATTGGCTGTTACAGCCGCTGTGTTTTATCTGTGAGAATATGTACACAAATATGAGCAAAGTTATTCAAGTACAAGTAGTAAAATTAAACAAACTGATCATTTTGCAGCGGCCTCTTATTTTTTACCTGCAGCTCTTGAAGTAAATCTCCGCACAGGGCCGATTCGAACAGCTCTTTGCCGTTCTGATACGTCTTGATGATCTTTAGCTTGATCTCCGGGGAGCTGGTTTTCTTCAGCACGCCGCCGGGCGTGTTGGACGGCGTGTGGGGCGGCGGGGGCTGGGACGAGGGCGTGCTGTCCACCAGCGACGGCGGCGGGCTGGAGGAGGGCAGGTGCAGGGGGGGCGGCGGCGGCAGGGTGTGGGTCATGATGTGAGGCGTCTGGGGCAGGTGGTGCTGGGAGGGGAGCGGCGGCGGCAACGGCGGCGGCGTCTGTATGTGCGGTGGGTTGGAGTGGAAGAGGTGGTGGTGGTGGGCGTGGTGGTGGTGGTGGTGCGGGTGGTGGTGCAGGTGCGGGTGATGCGTGGGCAGCGGCGGCGACACCGGAGACAGCGGCCTCTCCTGGAGGCCGGGGCCCCTCAGGACCGTCCCCTCGCCCGGCATGAGGCCGCCGTGCTCGGCGTAGCTCCGGATGGCGCCGTAGCCGTTGGCCGAGCCGTTGGGGAACTGCGAGTACACGGAGAACTTGGCCTGCGGCTCGTACATGCCCAGGCCCGGCGGCGGGTAGCCGTTGGGGACCTGCGGCACGTCCTCCGAGGCGGACGGCGGGTACGAGAACTCCGCGTCCAGGGCAGCATCGTAGGAGGGACCACCATCCTCGCCCGGGTCACTGCCGGTGTCGCAGGTGCCTTCCTGTCTGATGTTGGCGGAGTCAATGAGCTGAGGGGGTTGCTGAATTGTATTTCCCATGATCCCTTGCATGAAAGAGAAGGAGAAATCCATTGTTGGGCTCCTGCATCCTTAACTGTCTTTTTCTTTGACTGGACCTGGAGAAAAAAAACAAAAAAAATAGACAAATGCACAAATAAATGAGACACAAACCGGCTCTGATTAAAGATTTCCCTCCAAAAAAAAAAAAAAGAATCCCTTGTTCAACATCGTCTCAATTATCCTTTTTATGAAGCTGAAAGAAATTCTATGGCGTAATTCATCTTTCATATTTACACTCCACAGGATTATGGTACAGTGCACACTGCAGATTCATAATATTTAGCTCACAGAGCCCCAAAGCACACCAGTATTTCTGTTCTGGGCTATTGTCCTGTCTTTGCTGTATTCCAATTAATTTGTGGCACTGATTAAAACGAAAATGTATTTGTTAATGTGCACCATGTGCATAATATCAACTAAAATTAAGGTTTTAATACCGGATTTTAACAAAAAAAATCATAATTGGGTAAAAGTGTAGAACCAGGAGGTTCCATTGCTGCAGCTTTGTGATTCAGATGCATACCAGGGTCTTTCTGCAGCCTGGATTTCCTGTCTGTATCTGCTCAAAGTATTTAATATTAATCTTACAAACAAGTACAACCTTCCTTCACCATTTCATTATTTATTGTGCTTTAGTGGCGTATATTTCCATCAGATATTAGCTTTGCAGACTTGGTTATCCTGATACTTTATGAAGCTATTAAACAAATAATATAACATGATATAGATTTCTATAATCTAACGTCTTTAGCTGAAATTATCAGTCAATTTAATATTAATCTGCAACAAGTCATTGTTTAAATGTTAAGTATTTAGTATATTTTCTACTTTGAGAACACAAGCAGTGGTAGAAGAAGTATTCGGATACTTTACTTGAGTAAAAGTACTACATTACAAGTAAAACTCCTCATACTCAATTAAAAGTACATAAGTATTTAACAGACAAATGTGGATATGACATTAATTTATTAATATGAAGCATCAGTGTTTAGCAGCATGTTACTGTTGTAGTTGCAGTTACAGTTACAGTTTACTAGTTTAGTGGGTCAGGCCCCTCCAAGAGGTCACCAGATAAATCTGAGGGGTCACGAGGTGATCAATGAGAGAGGGAAGAAGAGAAAATAAGTTCTGATACGCAAATCTGTTTCCGGTTTTTGGACTTTTTGTCTCATCTTTGATTTTTGGTGAAATATTGAATCAATCAATCATGTTCAGGGGCCAAAATTATTATTTACAACAACTTATAGATGTGAAATAAGACCCCGACTACACACTGCTGTTTGTAAATCATCAAAAAAACAAAAGGTAGAAACCACTGGTTTCATCTTTAATAATATGTTGTATTTTAAAGCTTGTTATTTTATTCATCCAATCTGCATCAGAAAAATTAACTAAAGCTTTAAGATAAATGTAGTACAATACTAATACTTTATATAAACTATAACTAATACTTCAATTATAGTCATGTGCAAGTACCTCTGGATTTAAATGCACTACATTCCACCACTGATCACTGGACAAACAATAAAAGACAGTTAAATATGTCACGTTGGTGTTTATGAAATTCTGACTGAATTATTCATTATTTTAAACACTAAACTGTGATTAATTTAAAGCAGGAAAAGCTTGTAAAGTACCAACAGGACAGACCTTTAGGCATCACTTATAACAACTGCTATCAAAACAAAACAAGAGATTCCAGGCAGCTGCACACTTGCAAAACAGACAAGTGTCTCGGCCTCGTCTTCGGTTTCGTGTTAATCATCTATTTATTTAGAGCCTCTTCTCAGAAGCTATGGATCATTTTGTGCTTGGATTTCAGCAACATCAACACATGGTGTGGACCTGCTATCACAAACAAAACAAAAGAGCAGTTTACCAGTGGCTGCTTTGCCTTTTTCTTCCCCCCACACTCACAAATACACACACACACTTGACAATTTGACAGTGTGTGATGGTTAATAATCAGGGTAAAAGTGTCCAACAGACTAATCCATTGATTGTGGTTTCATTTGTGAAAGAAGCCTGCAGGATAATGATGTAAACATCCATAAAAAGGTGTCAACTAACACTTATCTATTATAAAGATATTATTTTAGGCTCATATCTCATGTGGCAGCAATGCATACCTGGTTATAACGGTGTGCTTTCACACACACACACACACACAAATGTTTCCCTGACTGATCTTATAGCCTTTCTGCGATGCTAAGCCTGAAGCAAAAGCAAAAGGGGGGCTGTGTTGAAAAAAAAAAAAAAAGATGAAAAAAAAGATGAAAAATAACGCACGCGAGACCGTGTTAATATCCGTCGCGTGACGTCACAAAGCGACTAATTGTTACTATAAGTTCAATCAATTTAATCGCACATGTATCAATTTAATCACACATGGAGCAGAGATGAAAGGGAGAAGCTAGGCTAGGCTAACGTTACATTGCCAATATGGCTGCCTTTTTTTTTTACCCCTTTAAATCAAATTGTCTAGCGTGATTATAACCTCCATCGCTGGCGATGTTTTAGAGAAAGGAAATAAATAAAAGATAGTTAGTGGTAACATGCATCTACAGCAGCGGTGGAAAACACGCTTTATCTCTTAGAGAGAGGAGAGAGAGAGAGAGAGAGAGAGAGAGAGAGGAAAAAAGCAGCAGCACAGATTTTAATGCCGAGTCTCGACATGCAGGGGGGGAATAAAAAAATCAAAAAAAATGTCAATACCTTCAGCGTGTCCCATTCTAAACACATACACCAGCCAGCAACGTGTCCTCGTTTAATCTATGGGCGTAAAAAAAAAGTAAAATAAAAAAATAATCCTGTGATATTGTAAAAAAAAGCGCAGGCCTTTTCCTTTTTTCGTTTTAACGCAACTAGAGAGGAGGAGGAGGAGGAGGAGGGTGTTACGCTATCTGCTCGCTGCCCAATCCAAAAGCTCAATGTAGGGAGGCTTTAGTTGAAGCTAGAAGACGGATATGTGTGCAGCCGCCTTCTTATTCTTCTTAATAACAATTAGAATCCGCGGATCTTCCTCTTCCTCCTTTTACAAAAAGGCCTCGGTCTCCTGTTCAGCGCCAAATCACAGCAGATCCAGACCGGAGGGTCAAAACAGCAGCAGAGCAGCAGCACTTCGGGATGTGTAGTTTACTTCAGACATGGCAGCATGAACAGGAAAGAGTAGAAAAAAAGTCACGCCTACACTGAAGTACCTGAAGGCCACACTTCAGCTAAAAAGTACATATCTGACCAGAAAATCACTTTTAAATACTTAATAATCTGGCACTATACTCTCCTTTGCAACTTGTCTTGCAGGTTTAAGCCCTCAGCATGTTTTTAAAAAATGGTATTAATTAGTTATAGCAGTGTTCCATATTTATTTATATATATTTTTTACATAAGGCAAATTAAATCATGAATCAATGAAGGAAAACATTTGAAAATCCACGTCCTCCTCTCTCTAACCTGATCAGAAAATCACTTTCAAACACTATATTACCTTAATAATCTGGCTGGATGGTATTAAAGGTAATAATAGTAGTTATAGCAATGTTCTATATTTATTTATATCTGTATATAAGGTAAATTAAATCATGAATCAATGAGGGAAAACATAACAGTTCAGATAAAATGCAGATATAGGACCAGAAAATCACTTTAATAATCTGGACCTATCCTCTTGTCTTTGTCTCCTTTGAAACTTGTTTTACAGGTTTAAGTCCTAATCATGTTTAAATGTTTTAAACAATGGTTAGATTAGATTAGATTAGATTAGATTAAAGGGGACTTTATTGATCCTTTGGGAGGTTCCTCAGGGAAATTAAAGTTTCAACACGTCACATACAGGCTGTTATAAAACTAGACACATAAATACAAGAGAAATATGTAAATAAAAAACATCCAAAACAGTGAAAATAAATAAACAGATAACAAAAATCAAAGTAAATGCCTACAAACGTTATTATTACTACATGGTTATTGTAAAGTGCACCTGGTATAAAATCTATGATGGACCCTAGTCTCTGTTGCTATGGTAACGTACATCGTTAAAGCTCGTTAACGATATTTAGGTCTGATATTAACCAGCAGATTGTTAAAAAACGAGGCTTATTTTGGATTAATGTTGAACAAGTGGTGTAATAAATGACTTACTGGCTTCTACACGTCAGGTTGATTGGTTTCTTCCGCGTAGCTAACTACTAGCTAACGGTCAAAATTAGCCGTTAGCCCCGACGAAAAAAAAAACGCCTGGATGAAACCACTTTGAGGAATGGGGGAGGGGTCATATTTTTTCGTCAATTAAGAAACACATTATTTACATTTATCAGCGACTGTGTTTTGCGTTTTATTTACTCAAAGTATTTTGGAGGGGGAATTATGAATCAAAAAATGGGAAAAAAAAATCTGAAAATCCACGTCCTCCTCTTTCTTCTCTTCTTCCTGTTCCCGCCTCTCCCCCTAGTCCGGTTGCTATGGTAACTTACATCGTTAGCGCTCGTTAACGATCATTAGGTCTGATATTAACCAGTAGGTTAAAAAAGAGGATGATTTTGGACAAATTTTGAACAAGTGCTGTGATAAATGACTTACTGGCTTCTACACATTAGTTTGTTTTGTTTCTTCCACGTAGATAGCTACTGGCTGACTCAAAATTAGCCATTAGCCTCTTTGAAAAAAAAGAGCATCCGGACGAAACCACTTTGAGGAATAGGGGTGACATAATTTTTAGACAATTAGGAAACACATTGTTTGACATTTAGCGTTTGTTTGTGCATTTATTTAATATTTATTTAATATTCAATTTGTTAAAAAGACTTTTTTTGAGGGGGGACAATCATGTTTCCTGTGTTTCTATTCAACATTTTAACACAGCTTATATTTATTACACTTGTACCATACTCTTAAAGTATTTATATGTAGATATTGATATCAATAAACAATAACAAAGGTGTATATATTTAATTTTCTTTTGTCTAATTGATTTAATTTTCTCTATGTTGGTGTTGGTTTTTAGGTTGTTTTGTTTTTACATATTAAGTTTTATAACAGTGCTGAATGTGGCGCGTTGAACTTTCACTTTACCTGAGGAACCTCCTAAAGGATCAATAAAGTCCTATCTAATCTAATCTATTGATTCAGATTTGGCTTCCAAACTATTGCAGTCCGTTGCCTCCAAATTTAGATTTTATTCTATTTTGTTCTGCTTAGGAGAAATGTAGTGGAGTAAAAGTGAGCGTTGATAGAAATATAAAAACTCAAGTAAAGTACAGATACTCCCCAAAAATACTTAAGTACTGTAACCAGGTATTATAATTTTATTACATTATACCATTGCCTTCACTAGTATGAACGAGAAAATTGCATGTGTCATATTTATTTTATGCTAAAATACCCACCTGAACTGTATTAAAAGTGTGATTAATGATATTATGGTTGTTATATTGTGAGTAAACAGCATAAAACAGAAACCAAAAACAACAACGACGTGATGCAGATGCCTGAGCTGCTGTTTGCAACAGCGCCTCTGATTGGCTTTTATAGCCTCCTCACCTGATCTCTGTCTGATAAGATGGAAAACACTGAAGACCTCTCACTCTGCCTGAAATCCCTGCTACCGAAAATTCTGTAGGCCAAAGTGTGTGTGGTAGATTTCATTTGAATTGGGTTGTATATGTGTGTTATTTCTTGTATTCTGGTCGATGATTTTTATGCACCAATATGTGCAAAATATGACCCGGAACACCACATTAATTGACATGAAACAAACACAACATGAGGGTTAATTTTGTGACACTTCTATGAACATTAAATGGTTTTATTGTACAGTAGGTGGGTAATAATGTGGACAGTATAACAAGAAGCACTTTGACTTTATCCCTGTAAACACGACCACAGAGTTGGATCTTTATTATTATGTTATTTTGATGAGTCTTAACCACATTAATTAACATGAAACGAACACAATATGACAGTTAACGAAGCAGAAAACGGGACTTGGTTTTTTACTTAGAGTGATTCCTCTTTCACATCATAGACGATCTTCGGTGGTTCCGCCTACAGCTCTCGCGCATTTTGACCTTTGAGTGCGGCTTCCTGCGGAGGATTCACACTTCACATCGGGCCGCTGCACACGACGCGTCCAGGAGGCCGATTTAAGAGTAAAAACCCACCGTAAATGGGTTTAATCACGTCAACAGCCGCCTGTCTGTCACTCCCGTTACCGTGGATGGATTACGTTATACGTGTCTCACCGAGAAGCCTCACGACGCCCCGTCAGCAGCGGCCATAGCTCGGTCACTGACGCTGGAGGTTAGTGGAGCTAGCCAGGCTAAGCTAATAGTTAGCTACTTCACCGGTGTTCTGGTTTAAAGAGTGACCGTGTTAACTAATGACTTCCGTCTGTTGCTCGTAGTGACGGCTGCTATTGAAAAAACGCAAATAACTTGCATCTTTAATTGTGTTTAAATCTATTTTAAATGCGTAATTATCCGTGTTTAATAATAATAATGTTGTAATAATAATGTTATTGAATATTTTTAAAATAAGAATCATTAGTGTTTAACATCTACGCTGAATATTAAAGTCTTTAGCGTTTCTTGTTGTCGTTTATTTTATATAGTGTAGATTAATTTTAAATAGTTTTAGTTTTTTAAGGTGTCCGGTTGGAAGTCACCAGTTAACACGATCACTCGTTAAACCGAAACACCGGCTATGCTACATGCTAGCAGGTAACTCGCTAGTGTGATGCTAATGTGAGAACGTGTAGTACTGTAGTAGAACATGTTATAACGTGTATTACTGCAACAGTGATATAGTTAAAAGGGTTTTCCTATAAATGTCAGATTTTGAGCTTCATGTTGGTGGAAAATTACCAGAAGGTTCCCGAGTTTAGCTTGAATGCTAAGTTACGCATATAAATATGATATAAGCTGTTTGCAGTTTAATCCCCTTATTTCAACTATTGACTCAACATTTCAGTTATAATTGTGAATTTGAGCTATTAGCGCCACTCAAAGCGGATTGATATTCGATATCAGTTGTATTAGAAGTAAAGTATGAAACTGTTATATAATGTTAAGCTATCAGTCCGCCCGGTGTTTCGGTTTAAAGGGCGACCGTGTTAACTGGTGACTTCATTTAAAACTATTCATCTTATAACGTAAGACCAAAAAGCACCAGGATGATTTATATGCTATTGAACATTAATTTAAATGAATTAAAGGCGTAAAAGTCACCAGTTAACACGGTCGCGAGTTAAACCTAAACACCGGCTGTGATCACGCTGCTGTCATATTATGCAAGTCCTAGAAATACTGCCGTCTGGAAATACTCTTTAACAAGTAAAAAAACTGAATTTTAAAACGTTAAGTACAGTACTCACCAGACTGGTTTCTTTTAGAGTGTTTTATTATTACCATCTATTATATTGCCTTTGTTTTTATCACTAACAAGTACACGTGGAGGAATACTAGGTACTTTTGGAAGGTTTATACCTTTCATATTATGTGCATAATATATAATATTGACTTAACATTTGAGTTTTAACTGTGCATTTGAGCGGATTGATATTTGATATCAGTTGTATTAGAAGTAAAGTATGAAGCTGTTATATAATGTTAAACTCTGTCTGTCAGGCTGTGATCACGCTGTCATATTATGCAAGTCCTACGGTTAAGGTAGAAATACTGGAAATACTCTTTAACAAGTAAAAATCCTGAATTTCAAAAACATCAAGTATAGTACTGGCCAGACTGGTTTCTCTTAGTGTTTAATTATTACCTTCGATTATATTGCCTTTGTTATTTATCACTAACAAGTACACGTGGGGGGGGGGGGGGATCCTAGGTACTTTTGGTAGTTAAACAATAATCTAGTAGTAATATAGAAGCTTATAATGTTAATATATGTTTATAACAATAATATTACGCTAGGTTTATACCTTTCATATTATGTGCATAACAATTAAACACAAATCATTATCTGAAAAGAAACTAAGGGGTAAATAAATATAGTGGAATAAAAATAGAAGTACCTCAAATGTGTGTGCTTTAATACGTTCTACCTCTAGTATTATGTAATTTGTACTTAGATTGTTCCCAAACCATTATGTAGGTCTGTGTTTCCCCTTAAGCATGATTTTGGCAGGGCGTGATAAGACAGGTGATATTACTGAGCTACTTTTTTTCTGCATTTTACAGTCAGCGTTTTCCTGCACTGGAGAGAATTATAACCAGACACCTGCTGTCTGTCTGTCTGTCTGTCTGTCTGTCTCTCTCGTGTGTGCTATTAACAGGATACTGTAATCTGCTGCTGTAATGGCCGTCTTTAGTCATCAGGTGCTTTTTGCAGTCACAAGATCAAGGTAAGTAATCGCCGGTTACACTTATGTAGACTCTGGTGATAAAGACAGGAATTGGCAAACCAAAACGCTGTTATCACAGTTTCTAGTGATTATTGACAATTTGCCAGGATGTTCTGAAATAGTCAGGACATTCTGTGTCTGTTTACATAGCGTCTCCAGCCAGAAGAAACTTGGCTAACAGAGTAGAGTGCATAAGTGTTGTTTACTGTGACCTCACTGTTAGGACACTTGTACAAGAGGGACTAAAGTGTAACGAGGCTTTGAGACGTATATATTACATATTTAACCCCATTCTCCTCCTTATCTTTGCATTCTTTCCACACCTTTGGGATAAAAACGTCCACACAGACTGCTGTAAAATCATCATACAGCAATTCAGCCATTTTCATAAATCCTTAAGCAACTTCTTTCATGTTTAAAACACAAAAAACAACATAATTCAAATAGATAAACTGGCATTTATGATGATTTCTGATGGGGAAAAAAGCAAAAAAAAAAAAATCAATGTATAATGATTTTATAGCAGTTTGTGCGTTGATGTATTTGTCCCAAAGGTACCGACAGGGTACAAACTTGTCTATAGAGTGTAAAGGACAATGGATTTAAAAAATAATATGAATAAAAAAAAGAAATTCTGGACAAAAGCTTTAACACAACCAAAATGATCCGAGGAGGGCAATAAGCTAAATGTATGGTTACGTTATAGTTCCTTTAACCCATTTAAGTGCAGTCATTTTATATTTAAAATAAAAACCCTAAATGTTACTCCGACAGCTTTTTGTCTTTTTCTAATGACGTGATCGTAGACAAATTGGACTTAAGTTTCCAAGTGTTTTGTTTGACGTCACCAACTTCCTGCTCCTTCTTTCCGAGAACATGAACAAACCCTCTCAGAAGGAGTCATTTTATTTAGATTATCATGATTTTCAAACCTGTGACACATTTGTGCAAACTGTAATAGCCATTAAAACGCTGTTTTCTGCAAAGAAAAGACTTTAAAATAGACTCAACTGATATAATTATATGTGTGAAAACTGGGCTCATATGGGTTAAACAAAATATTCTCACACTATTTGTATTTACTTATTTGTTGAAATCATAATTCAACACCAGCAAAAGGTTTTAATATTAACATTTATCAACTGTCTGATCTGTCGTCTGATGCATTTGAGCACTAGCATGTTTTCTCAGCACATTTCCTCTTACACTATTCTATAATATTTAACCGGTTTTCCTTCTTGCTGTCTACAGAGGATCCTATTTGTTGTCCAAGAGGCACAGCTGCTCCTCTTTGTCTTCCAAAGCGTACCTCCACATCGACCCTCCCCGCCACATCTCCTCGTTATTCCCTCTCAGGAACTACCGCCACGGCTACCCCACCTGCTACAGACGCCACGACCTCGGCCGGGGTCATGGCTCCACGCTGCTCGCCCGCTCTCTGCACGGCTCCGGCGTTTGGCTCCAGGACGTAAAACAGGAGGACACCAAGACCTCCGGCTCCGCTGCTACAGCCCAGGATGCTTCCGCAGAAGCTAAAAAGGACTCTGTGGCCGCCGCCGCCCTCCAGCCTCAACCTCCGCCGGCCACCGCCGCTGCCGCCGTCCCTCCGGTGCAGGAGAGGGCAGTGGTGAAGAAGTCTCTGTATCAGAGGATTGTGGACGAACTGAAGCATTACTACAACGGCTTCCGGTTACTGGGCATCGACACCAAGATCGCAGGCAGGATGGTGTGGAGGCTGCTGCACGGACAACTGCTCACTCGCAGGGAGAGGAGGAGGGTAAGAGACGCTTGAAATTTGAACCCCTACTATACAAAAAATAAGAGAACACTGGAAAATTATCAGTTTTCCTGATTTTACTACTTACAGGTATGTGTTCAGGCAAAAACACTTCCCCCAAATTCCAAATAAAAGAGCCGAAAATGACAAATAAGGTCAAAATAACAAAAAAGATCCAATATTTTCATACTAATGTTTACACTTAAGAAGAGTTCAGAAATCAATATTTGGTGCAATAACCCTTATTTTTAATCCCAGCTTTCATGTTTCTTGGTGACTTTATTCCACTGCTGGTTCCTCTTTAAGCAGAACGAGGTTGGAATTCAACAGAAATGGCTGGAATACATGTAGAGATGCTGATTTCAGGAAAAAATCCAATTCAGTCACTAGTAACATCCAATAGATGAAGTGTGCATGCAATGGAAACGATGCATTTAAACAGGAAAAATTGACTTTAAATGGATAACTGACAGCATCTGACCCTCAGTAACCTAAGGCTCCTTATAGTGGAAAGTCTAAACTGTTTTTTGGGTGTTTTGTTAGACTCATTAAAATAAAAGACTGAAATATATTACATACATTTATATATAAGTATTCAGACCCTTGCATTTAAGCTGTGGTACATCCTATAAATGATACTAGAGATGCCTCTACAACTTAATTGTTGTCCACCTGTGTCTAATTGGATTCATTAGACATAATAAGGAAAAGCAAAGCATTAGGTTGAGAGAATTGGGATTGTGTCACACATCTGATTGAGTAAGTGCCTAAATTGCATAATTCTCAAATAGAAAAAACACCAGGAGTCTTCCTAGATCTGGTGCTCAGCCAACCTGAGCAATAAGGGATGAAGGACCTTGGTCAGTTATATAATCAAGAATCTGACGGGAACTATTAATGATATCCAAAGTTCCTTCATGGAGGTGGGTGGATTTTACAGGTAGAAAACCGTCAGCTCTCTGGGTGTTTACTAAATGGCATTTGAATGGTTTTCAGACAACAGGAGACCAAGATTCAACTCCAGTATTAGGCTAAAATAAGGTACTGAGATTATAGATGAATGCTGTAAAACGCTGATGAATCCTGGGGCAAAGGTTGACATTTCAACAAGGAAATAACCCAGAACATACAGTTAAAAAGAATGAGTAAACTCTGTGGAAGTCCTGAACCCAGTGGAGCATCTCTGGATAATAAAGATGTCTGTCCACTGATGAATGAGTAAATCTGCCAAAAAGAATGAGAGAAACTTCTAATCTTCCAAGTTGAAGACAACGTTGTCATTTCTGCATAAGATGAACACTTCTGTAAATAGTATTTTAACTTGTTTATTTTTATATAAATTTACAAAACACTCCAAAAACCTTCAGTATTGTGTCAGATTGATGGGAAAACATGAATCCGATTTAGTCTGAAACAACAAAAAAGTGGAAAACTTGTTGAAAACTTTCCATCTGCACTGTGTAATTAGCTGTGACGCCCAGTTGACTCATAATACCCCATAAATACTGATGCTCTAACTTCTTAACATATAATATAACACTACAAATAAAGGATTGTCTCATATTCCAAACTCTAAGAATAAATCCTGACAAAAATACTCCTAAAACACAAAATGTATGGTTTCAGAAATGAATGTTTTAGCTCTTAAATCCTCATATAATGGACTTCTATCATTTTATATAAAACATGAACAGGTGTGCATCAGGATAAAGAATAAATAGGCAAAGTTACTGTATAAATAAATGCTTTATCCTTCCAGGAAAGTAGATTTTAATTCAAAATGCACTAAATGTTGTTTTATTACCTCAATGATGTTCTCTGGTCCTATAAGTGCTCTGGTTGCTTTTCTCTATCGTTCTTCTTCTGGGTCATAAATTATTGATAAATATTTAATAGTTTACGGCTTCCATGAATGTCACATGTCATTAAGGAATGTCTACTACTACATGGGTCTCTAATCCTGGTCCTGGAAAGCCAAGAGGAACAAAAACCTGCACCTGAAGTGACCCAGGACCAGGACTAGAGACCCCCTTATTAACTTTGTGCAGCCAAAGTTGCAAGAGTAGTTCTGCAAGTGTTTGCTCCTCGTGTTCTCATCATAAACCTCTTTTACAACAGTCATATTGACATGATATTATGGTAAATACTAGTGTATAAATGAAGGTTCTGTTGAGTGCAGCAGCTTGACTCTTTATCCTGTGGAACCTTTATTAGTATCTTCTGTTTCATGTCAATGTGGCTGCTGTGAAAACATGATGCCATGAAAAAACCCAGATGTTTTAATGTAATTGCTTTAAAATATGGCCATGTAGGAATTAATTGTGATGATATTAGCACCTAATTCATAAAAATGCTGCAGTAAAACATTGCAAAACCTTCACAGAGATGCACAGAGACTCATTTTACATGAATATTCTAGTGTTTGCTCATATCTTATGACATTTTGAAGATTGTAATCTATGGTTTTGCTTTGTTATGTGATAATTAAAAACGCTGCAATGAACAAACAAGAAGATAATGACAGATATTTGTATTTCAGCAACACACTTTGCCCTTAAATGATCATCTTTTCCCTGAATTTCTCCCAGAGACGACCTTGTTTCTTTGAGATGTCGGTAGGTCTTATATCAAGCTGCTCCCTCAAGGACATACTGTAACGGTACAGTGTGCATCCTGCTGACTGAGGGGTGTACGTATTGAGAATTCGAGACGTGTCTGCAGGCTCAGGGACTCGTGCTGTGCACATTCCATGGTAAAAGTATATTTGTGCTATTTTAGATGAGGACTTGGCAGAGCGGCAGTGCACGTGTTAGCATCAGAGCAGTCAGATAGACCTTTATACAGGATACAAAATGCTAAATAATAATAGTCAGATTCCATAAATGTGAAGATATACTACATTTAAATCTTAGAAAACTCAGACAATAAAATCCTAAAGAACAATAATAATAAGGAAAAAGCATAAATATGCATGTTTTAGAAATAAATGTATAAGAACCTTTTTAGTTTGAGACTAGTTTCTACCTTTAAAATAAACAAAAAACCTCTGATTTTCCTAATAATTAAGTCATAAGTTAATCATTTCCAACCCAATACAGGTACAAGTTCTTAGGCTTTTTCCACTGAGGCCATTGACAGGTCATTTTATACTTTGAGAATGTTTTTTGTTGTTAGGGTTAACTGTTGTTGAAGCCTACAATATAAAATAAAACAGCTTTCTGCATGTTTTGTTTATGTTGCTAGGCAACAACGTAATCAGCCTATACAGCTCTGGATAAAAAAATAAAAGACTACTGCATTTTATTCTGAAATCAACGTCTCTAGGATTAAAAATAAGGGTTATTGCAGCAAATATTGATTTCTGAACTCTTCTTAAGTGTAAACATTAGTGTTATGTTGTTTTAAAATGAATTTGTTCTTGTCTCTTTGCATTTTTTAAGGTCTGAAAACTTTATTTAAACTACTGTTTTTTGTTTTTAACCCTCGATATGACCCCACTTAACCAAGAAAGTTTCAGTTCTCCTGATGAATCCATCGGTTCTCCCTCTGATACAACTTCAATAAGCAATAGGAAACTTCTTACCCTGAAAACATATGAATTATTCAGTCATACACAAATGGTTGCAGCATTTTTACATCATATGCTACACGTGTATGAAGACAAGAGAATCTGTCACTTCTCATCTGTATAAACGTACAGTAACAAACTATTTCTGTATATTTCCTGCAACCTGCAAAAGCTCTAAATGATTGCACCATTGATTTCTGAACTCTTAAGGTAAACATTAGTATTATGCTTTAAAATGGATTCTTGTTTCTTTGCATTGTTTGAGGTCCGTTTATTTGGGATTTGAGTTTGGAGGAAATTGTCAGTAAAATGTTCCTTTAACCTATAAGTAGTAAAATCAGATAATTTATCAGTGGTGTCTAATTGTTTTTCCACAGCTGTAGAGTAATAACTGCATCCTAGTAATATACTGGCTCATGTCAGCAGCCGTATTTCGTGACATCAGCCTTGTTTCCTCTTTGTGTTTCCAGCTGATGAGGACCTGTGCCGACCTCTTCCGTCTGGTGCCCTTCACCGTCTTCATCATCGTCCCGTTCATGGAGTTCCTCCTTCCGGTTTTCCTCAAGCTCTTCCCAGACATGCTGCCCTCCACGTTCGAGACGGAGTCCAAAAAGGCACGTGGCTAATTCTACTCAGACAGACACAGGATGACCTGAGGTTCAGACCGATCCTGTAAACACTCAGATATGACGGCGCTGTTGTTTATCTCAGCTGTGGCACAACATGGACTTCAGAACCTCCTCAAGAAAACACAGACGGTTATAATCCGTCTATTGTGTGTAATTATAACGTTGCGATGATATAACTCTTCTCGCTGCCTTCAGATCTAAATGAGAAGCAGCAGGTTTCTGTTCTGGCTGCCGTCGGCTACGGTTCAGTGATTCACAGAAATGCTTCACATGCTTCTGACAACATGAGAACATGAGCAATTCATCATGGTAGCACAGTCAGGTCAAGGTCACTATTATAATGCTGTTGATATTAGTACCTAACACTTTAGTTTCTATTAGTTATTTACTTGGAAAATAAGCAAAAATGATCCTTAAAATAGCATCTCGCTGTGCTGTATCACTAGTTTAAAGCCAAACTGTTACTGTTATAGTAGTTTAACTTTTAATTCTCTTTCATTTTGACTTTTGTTTTCAATGTCAGTTTAGTTTATTTGCTTAACTCCTTTTTTTCCCAAATTTATTTATCCTCCTTTTGTTACCGTGCAATTTATCACAGTAATAAATTCATTGTTGTGATTTTATGACATGATATTAATATCTAGAGTAAACCAACCAGTAAAACACTCGTTTTAAAGCCCAAACCATGTGTTATAACTGTTTGGAATTGTTATTTTACTTTTAATTGGTTTTTCAATCATTTATTCACGTTTTATACTTTGAAAATAATAAATAGGGCTGAATAATTAAAGTAAAATGTCATTTATTTGGAGTCAAACTTCTTTTAATTTAATTCTAAGGAGTTGAGAATCTTGGGGAAAGAACATTTTGGGAATAAAAAGAGGAGAATTTAACACTAAATGTATTTAATATAATGTGTGTGCATCATATTTAAATCATTTGTTATATTTTGTTGAGAAAAAAAAAGATAAAATAGAGGATAAATTCATTGCAAGAGGAGAATATTGCAATTAGAATATTACAGCCCTAATAATAAGCATAGCCTTTATTTTCAGTTAACACCGTATTTAACCTTCCTTTGGTTATTGTCTAATGCTAATAACACACTCGTCTTTGTGCAGGAAGAGAAGCAGAAGAAGGGTCTGGCTGCCAAGTTGGAGCTGGCCAAGTTCCTCCAGGAGACCATCGCTGAGATGGCTCGGAGGAATAAAGCGAAGGCTCAGACCGAGGATGAGACGCAGCGATTCTCCACATATGTCCAGCAGGTAAATTATAATAATAATAAGCAGAGGATCATCTGTTGCTAGTGTAGAAAATATATAATCAGGAATCTCAGATGTTTGGAGGATCTTCCACCATAAAACAATAATAGATATATTTAAGAAATATAAAGAAGTTTAACCCTTTAAGATCTCTGCTTACACATTTCCACCTGTGAACGAAGGGGCTAATTCGTAAGTATTACCGTAATGACCATAAATTTGCCGTAAAGTGCAAGGTCTCAGTTTTCAGAAGCTGTTTGGATTCTGCAGATAGAGAAAACTATCGTGTAATTACGGTAATCCAAAGTGCACATGTGCAAATATGTTTTATAGAGTTAATGCTGTGTAAGTCAGGAGGAATCATCCATATTTGCATATTGTTGCCAATATCAACAAATCTATTTTAGCATATTAGACAAAATTATAGCATCAAAATTTAAATAAATTAGTTCATTTTTTTTTATTTGGTGATAATTTTCCCAAATTCCTAATAAAAGAGTAGTGAGACAATGATGCTCACATGTAAAATGTCCATGAGCAATAGGGATATCCTGGTCATGTGACCTCATAAATTGTATGTCCTTCAAAATAAAAGCCCCCTTTTCACCCCTAACTGTAAAAACACAGATTTTATGTCACAGCTTTTTAGAAAAATTAAGATAAAGCTCTACACTGTGCAGTAGAGGGTTGATAGAAAAATGAATCGAGTATATTGTTTGGGGAATTTAGTTTAGATTTAATCAAACGGTGGAATAAATCTACTGATAATTAATTGTCTGTAACTTCAGTAGCAGCGGTGCAGCTCTCCTCGTTCCAGCGCTTCACATCTACAACTCTTTTGGTTGTTGTCAGGTTCGGGGAACAGGTGAACAACCGGCCACCAAGGACATCGTCCGGTTCTCCAAGCTGTTTGAGGACGAGCTGACGCTGGAGCACCTGGAGCGCCCCCAGCTGGTGGCTCTGTGTAAACTTCTGGAGCTGCAGCCCATCGGCACTAACAACTTGCTGCGCTTCCAGCTCATGATGCAACTCAGGACCATCAAGGCAGACGATGAGGTGAGATGGAGGACGACTGGTCTGATTTTACAAAATAAAAGCACAGAGGAAGAACTTGATCTCCTCATTTAATAGAAAAATAATGATTATTTCGCAAACAGTGTTTTAATTTACATCCCATGTTCTGGACAAGTTAACTGCACTACTCAATACATTTACAATTACAGTTCTCATTCATTATTAGTAAAATCAAAGGGACCTTTACTTATTTCATTAACATTCAGACCCACTATTTACAACACTCTTGTAAATAACACTATCATTAACTTATTATGAGTAGTGTATGTTGTATTTAGTGTATTTAATGCTTCAATAATACATTAAAACACAGGAAGTCTCACCCTCTGTGGCTATACATTGATTTCCACTTGCTATACATTGACAAAATGGTTAAGTTAGGTTATTTTATAGTCTAAAATACATTTTATACATGTTTTTTCCAAAGAAACAAATAGGAGCAAACACAGAAATGATGCAAAACCCAAAACACACACTTCACATATATAACAAATGTGCTTTTGATAATTTTTTTAAGCTCATTCCATTATTTGGCCTTGTTTTAACTCTCAAAAAACCCTTTATATTGTACACCCAAGTCTGAATTTCAGCCCAATATAATTGGTCAGTGAATATTCGCTGCATCCTTAGTTGTTTCACATTCAAGGAAATAAATTCCCAAACTTATTGTGATAAATGTAAATCTATCTCAGTGAGTAATATCTGTTTTCCCCTGTTTTTCTGTGTGATGAAGGTGATTAAACGTTATGATGATAGATTATCTCTGTTAAGAATATTTAAGTCATAGTAAATGAACGTTTTGAGTCCCTCTCAATGTGCAGATCTGGTGTTTTCTCAGTGTTTGACCTCCTTCTCGTGTCTCTGCTCAGATGATTGCAGCAGAAGGAGTTCCAGCCATGAGTGTGTCAGAGCTGCAGGCAGCCTGTCGTAGTCGAGGGATGAGATCTCTGGGTCTCACCACTGATCAGCTACGTCTGCAGATGCAGCAGGTGAGAAACTAAAATATCCGTTTCTGGCTTCGATTTGTTCTGTAGAAACTGAAGAGAGTTACAAGAAATGGACAGAACTTCCTTACAAGTAGTTTTTCCCCCATCTCTCTCCATTTTATCATGTATATTGAGTTGTCTTTGAAATGCAAATACAGTAAAACATATAAATAGGCAGTTTAGTTTAGCTTTACCTGTGAAATCTGATTGGAAGCAGTTACAGATATAATAATATTAATAGGGAAATGAATTAGAGTAGATTGTTTGTGAATTTATAACTAAAATATTAGTTTCTGGCTTTAATTTGTTTAATAGAAATTGGAAAACTGGTTTAATGAAAACTAGAGTTACAAGAAATTGCTTAAAAGTAGTTTTTCCCTGTTTCTCTAAAATTTTCTGATGCATATTGAGTTGTTTTCTAAAAGTTCAAGTGTGTTAACAAATGCAGTAAAAATATAAATAAGCGTTGTTTAGTTTACCTTTTACCTGTGATTAATAAATGTTGGAGGATCTTCAACCATAAATATATAGTGGATTAATGAGGTGAAAGCAGTTATGGATATAATAATAATAATAATAGGAAAATGACTGGTTTAAATGGTTTAATGAAAACTAGAGTTACAGGAAATAGACAGAAATTGCTTAAAAGTAGTTTTTCCTGTTCCTGTTTCATAGGAGTGGTCTTTGCCTTTGAAAGGGAAGATTCATCACAGTTCTAATGCATTGTTTAGTTTAGATTCGATGCAACCTCCGTTGGTTTGTGGCTGATTATTAAACGTTCCTCTTCTCCCGTTTAGTGGCTGGACCTGCACCTTAAGGAGAACGTTCCTCCATCGCTGCTGCTGCTCTCCAGAGCCATGTACCTGACTGACCTCAAACCAAAACCCCCTGTCATCCCCCCCGTTCCCAAACTAGAGGTTGGCCCTTCATATCTAACAGGACACCACGTTCTTTATTCACTTCAATGTACAGATTAGCGGACAGTTTAACATTCCAGCTGTTAAGTAGCTGCTATGCAGGATGCTGATACTTCTATATAAAGCACCACGTGTTTGATAACAGGAAGCAAACCAGGCTGGATAATCTTTTGTTGGATGCGGTCGTCTTATCAGGTGTTTTTTATTTATTTATTTTTGCAGAAAGCGTCTCCTCCTCTGGAGAATCCAGGAGCAAACCCAGCTCCAGTCAGCACTGACATGCTGGCGGATCCTGCTCGAATCATCAAAGACAGACCGGTCAGTAAAAAACTAAAGAAATCGCTGTTTGAATAAAGTTTGAATGAGTAGGAGTGATTTTAAAGGTACGGTGTCTTATTTCTGGCTGCATCTAGTGACGATTTTGCAGATTCAGATCAAAGAATCACGTCATTAGTCATTATTTAGTTAAAAATATACATCAAAACACAACAAATCCTATTTTATTTTAATTAAAACATACTTATAAGGTGTCTCTAAGTCATGTCACAATGCTTAATATAGATAAAATACGATGATTAAAGTTGATAAGATGGAAAATGAATGGCCTTTAAGTCTAGAACTGTCATTTTATACTTAAAATGAATCAAAATGTTAAACATGCAGCTTTATTTCTAATGACATTATAGCAAAAATGATAGGTTTCCTACTGCTTCCTTTCATATGACGTCATCAACTTCCTCCCAGGAAGAGGTTGTTTTATTTAGAATAAAATGATTCTATATATGTTAATGAGCAGATTTGTGCAAGCAGCAACTATAACGGCCATTAAAATGCTATTTTCTGCAAAATGGAAAAAATACACATGATTGTTTGACTTAACTGATATAATTATATGCATTAAATCAGGGTTTAAATGGGTTAAAGACCCGTTCCCTCCATCACTGACCTGTTTCAGCCCTAAATGGTTGATCCAGTTTAACCTGCAGAGTTTCTGAAGCCTCGTGTGACATGTTTTTCTGCCGTGGAGGAAAAAAAATAAACTCATGACGAGTGGAAAACGAGTCCAAAACGTCTTCTGACATCTCTGCTGCAGAAATTGAATAATATGTCAAGCTGCCAGATGAGTGTCCCAGTCCATAAGGAGCTGGAACACACAAATACAAACAGGGATTATGTAACTACAGTGTGACGTACCGCTACGTTTTATATTTGGTCTCATTTTTCTTGTAATCTGATGTGTTTCAGGTGGAGGAGGTGAGGGATAAAGCTCCTGTTGTGTCAGACAAACCTCTGACTCCTGCTGAAGTCCTTCAGGTGAGCAGGAAGCTTCTCACCACTACGAGAACTTGAAAAACCTGAACTATAAAACCTAAAATAACTTTAATGTTTAAGGAGGCGACTCAGTAGCTGAGTGGTTAACATGCATACCTCATAATGTCCTGTCTCTGCTTTCAACTACAGGAAAGGCAACAAAAATCCCCCCAAAATCTAAAAATATATATAAAGTTATATAAATATACACTACTCACAACAAGTTAAGGATAACCTGGTGGATTTTATACATTTTTGGGGTAATAAATATTATAATTATAGATTATTTCATTAAAATTCAGACCAAAAGATGAATATTTGGTGTGAATTTGGATGTATCACTGTGTAACTACACCTTTATAAACTTAATTGAATTAACATATAAATGTGACGACTTTTAAACATTAAATTAAAGTTTCATCCACAGAATTAATATATATGTGTTTTTTTTAAACTGACCTCCTTGCAGATCTTATCTAAACACAGTTCTGGTTATGTTTGTTCCATTTTGGAAATAAAATCATTATTTAAACAATTATTTTTTAGTTGGACTATGCATTAATTTATGCTGAGTGACTGTGATTTAGTTTGAGATTGCTGCACATTATGGTGTATATATATATATATATATATATGTCATATATTCTGAGTCAGAGATCGTTTGACATGCAAATCGTGATTAAAATCCAAGAATCATCAGCCTTTGAGTTCCTTCCCCCTGACAGAATCCAATGTAGTTTCTCCTAAAGTTTGGATTCATACAGTGGAAACAGACACAGAATGTGGGATTGGAGCTTTATAATCCAGTTAGCTGCTCTTAGTGTTTGATCTTCCTCACATGACGCACTAATCTCTCCATGTAGAACACGGCTGCTGTTCAAATCCCTCAAAGCAACAGCGAACGGGAGGAAACGTTTACATTTACAGAAGTAATAACTTGAAGTGAGAGGAAGCTTCTGGTGGAATAAGGAGCTGTGCATCTCAAATTATTCAGTGTGAGGTCTTAAAATAGCAGATAAATATAGACCGAGCTGTTTCACACATGCTCCGAGTGTTTGTTACTGATTTAACGTTTTTTTTTTACCAAGCACTCGTTCAAAGTGACGCTTCACATCAAAACGCTGTAGGAAGTTATAATTATAGTAGTTTTAAAATCATGATGCCACTATTTTTAGTTGTTAGAGAATATGCATCAGCTGGTTCTGTGTCTGTTCATCATGTTTCATATGAAAAAACCTTCATTCTACATGATTTTATTTGAATTAAATGCCTTTTTTTGTTTTCCCTTCTTTGTCGAATTTGTTCTATTTATTAATCCAATTAAAGCCTTTAAGTCATTTTATACTGAAAATACAGCTTTTTCTTCTTCTTTATGATGTCATCAACTTCATCCTGAGAACATGAAGAAGATAAAATCTCCCTGATAGACGTCAGTTTATTTAAATTATTAGATTATGATGATTTTAATCCCTGACATGTATACATCTATTTAATTATTCACGTCTCTAGAATAAGATAAATGTTTAGGTTTTTGTTTATGGGCAGATTTGTGTCAGCGGCAAATTTATTAGATATTAAAATGCCATTTTCTGCAAAGACAATAGTACAAAATTTGGAAAAAAATATGCATATTGGGGCTTAAATGGGTTAAAATGATTGTTTTATTTGATGTAAAGCGGCTTCAGCTGCCCATAAAAGCTCTACACAGATAAAATGCATTATTATTATTATCGTTTTGATCGATTTTCAATGTAAAAACACAGAATTCTGTGGTTAAACGTTGTTCTCTGACTTCTTCTACAGGCTAAAGCGGCTACAGAAGTGTCCCAGAAGAGCAAAATGAGTGCTAACGGTGTGTAAAGAGGAGCTGGAGCCTCTGGACTGAAGAGGAGATGGATTCACAGATGCTGTTTCCTCACAGAGGACGATTCATCTCGTCCAGGAGCCGCGTTGCTGTCCTTTAACTCCCAGAAGAGCTGTGCTGCTCTCCTCCTGCTCTCTTTCATATCCGTGCACTCCGTTCTCATTAACTCTCCAGACAAATCCGCCTGAAATCTCCCTGAACTGATGGATTCTGATGGATCTGAGTCCCGGTAGCCTGAACTTCCTGCAGCACCTGCTGCTCTACTGTTTGTTCCATGGTGTCTCGTCTCCTTTTCCAGTCTAGACGGCCTCCTCCTCCTCCCTCCTCCCTCCTCCTCCTTCCTCCTCCTGTAAATTTGTAAATATCCTGTATATTTTTCGTTTCTGTCCTACATTACAACAGCAGCAGCTTTGTACAGTTTGCTATGCAAAGGCCCTAACGTTGAGGTTTCTTTCTGTTAGCAGAACCTTTTAACTGTTCCAGAGTCAGATGTGAGAGAAGTCTGAACTGAAGCAGCAGCTTCTGAACCTTTTGCATCTAAAGTTCAGTTAAAACAGTTTGGAGGGCTGATCCTTCTGACCAGGGTTATATAACGAAGATGCTCGCTGCTGTAATTAGCAAATGAAGACTGGTATATTATTAAAACAGAGAGGTCACTCCTTAAACCCCAGATGAGACTGTGGGAAAGCCACTGAATGGACAATCTGCAAAATTTGCAGATTTTATTTGAATATACAATGTATGTTTTGTGTTTTAACACTAAGATGCTAATATTTCCTTAAACTGAAAAGAGAAAATACTTGACGTTATCCATAAAGATATAATATTAATATGAGAGATGCATTAAATCCTGAAGCCACAAATGAGTTTAACATGTTTGTTTTTATTAACGTGGCATTAAATGAGGTAAATTATTGCTTTATGACTGATTCGCCGCCATTAAACTCATCGATATTTGACCCTTTAAAGTTGTTACTGGAACGTTTACCACTTAAATGTGTACTGTATTAATACAGTTCAGTGTTTAGTAATATTTTGTAAACCCTCTCCTATCTCTCTTTATACATTTTGGCATTTGTTGGAGATTTTATTGCTGTTGGTTGAAAGCTTTTGTCCCCGAAACATTTTCCCCCTCATTGATTTTTATCCATAGGCACCGAATAGAAGTCGCTGCCGAGAATATGTGGATATTTTTTTAAGCAAAAATGATTGAAGATTTCTACTCTTGGTTTTTCATATGTGCCTACGGTTAAACGTGTGATTGGGTTCGTATTTGCATCAGAAGTCGTAGATTTTCTACTTGAGTTTACTCTGTGATTAAAACGCCCAGTTGCACCTTTTCCTTTTTTATTTTTAGATGAATGTCCCCCCGTTCCCCTTTTGATTCCAGTCATCCTGATGAATAAATCCTCTTTTTCCGTTAGGTTTGCACTCCTCATCAGAAAGTCTTTAAGAAAAGAACAAGAAAAAGTCGCTTAACTGAATTTCTGCTTTGCTGCCATCATTTTAAAAAAGACGAGAGATTTCCCCTCATGGCAGTTTTTCTTTGAAAAGTTTGACATGTGGAGTTGCAGGTTGGTTCTTTAAAACAACAGAAAGATGCGTCATGTTGTTCTGATCTGAAGGTTTCGACTGCTTCTTTTTGCTGGTACCGTGTACTGCGTGGTTTAAAGTTTGCACAGCCGTTAAACGACGGCTGGACTGGCTTCATATTTCTGCTGTGCCATTCATTCATTGTTACCTGTTCCATCTTATTGGACAGTTCTGCGTTTTCATGCATCCACTTACACTTTTCTGTCTTGTCCTAAATAGCCTTTCCTGTCATTTCGTCCCTATATTCATTCATCCAGTATCATAGTGTGGAAACTATTAATAGCTACTTCTAGAACATGGAAGTTTGGTAAATCGATGCCAAACTGCATTTCTGTCCAGTTACGACCATGTATGTTTCACCTTACTGTGGAAAATGAGTGTTTGAGCGATGAAAGATCAGAATTTACATGATTAAAATCATGAAACCCCCAAACACACCTGTCTGTTTGTTTTTTCCACATATGCAAAGTAGTTAAATTGTCTTTAAGTTTTGCTTTACTGCTGCTAATTCACATAAATTCAGTACTAACCACACAATAATGTTTAAATGTGTAGTTTTTCATGTCCAGCAGGCAGCGCTGTTTGTTCTCAATGCAGAAGATCAGTGCAACAAATGAGAATTGGTTTGTTTAAAGAATGCAGCATTATTTATATTAATCAATATCCTCATTTATGTTTATTTTACTAGGATTAATTACCTCAACAAAATGATTTTACATAATGTCTTTAGTAACTTTAATCACAGAAGAACATCCAAGTTACTGCAGCTCTGAATTAGTCCACATTCCTTATATTAATTAGCTCATATATACTGATATTAGGAATTTACAGACATATATATATATATATATATAAGTGTGTGGGTCAACACTTATATAAAATACAGTCTTAAAAGCATTCATCAGGTCTCAAAATGTACATTTTCTATAATTTATTATTGATTTTGTGTGATTTTTTGGCACAAAATGTCAAATGGTTAAACAAAGGAGGATAAATCCACCTAGAATATAAAACATTAAACTAACGTTAAACTATCACTGATTCATACATGTTATGCAGGGTTTTAACAGCCAAAAACTACATTTATAAATGCATGAATAATTATATAATGCAATGCTTATTTAATTCTATTTCACTTATTAATTCATGCAGACATTTATTTAACTAATTATAATTGTATTTATTTATTCTTTTATTATCCATACAGTGTAACCTGCTGCAGAAACCTGCACCATTGTAGTATTTTTTCTATAATGTACTATAATACTTTTATAATACATTAATATATTATACATCAATGCAGTACAGTACATGTGCTGCCCCCTGCTGGCTGCTCTGATAAAAACCTAAACCTGATTAATGGAACTGGGTGAAAATCTATCAAATCCAGCGTCTATTTTAAATATTCACCCTTTGGATGTTTTACCCTTTCATAAATCAATGATGGTCAATAAAATTAGGCTTTTTAAATAAAAAAATTCATTGGAAAAAACTCTTTAATGTCAAATTGAAAACAGATTTCTACAAAGTAATGTCAATGAAATAAAAATATATGAATAAATATAATTGTTTATGAAAAAGCAATAAAAGGGGGTGAATATTTATGGACAAGTGACACAAAAACCACATACAATCATAAATTAAATATAGTATAATTAAAAAAATATATTACATAATTCATAAAAAAGAATAATAACTTTAAGTTAAATTTTCTGAAATGCACAGCCTATAAAGCCGAGTAGAGCGGTTCTCAATGTGTGGTTCTGGGACTTTCAGGGGTCCAGCATAAAGAGAAATAATTTATTTCATCCATAATTAACAGTGACATAATAAACCATTATATTCTGATATAAAACCTCCAAAAACTAAAGGGATTCAGAGACAGAGGGTCTAATTTGTGTCAGATCAGGGATTATTGATGTGTTTGACATGCATAAATACAAATTAGGACTAAATAAATTCATATTTAATTACATTTTGCTAATAAAATAAACAAAAACTGCTTTTATTTGAATGTTTTAAGTTCACTTTGCAGCTGATTCTCATCAGATGGAGCATTTAACTTGATGGGACTTGAATACAGGATGTTTCCTCCACCACTCTCATCATCACGTGGTGGAAGATGCTGGGAAGTGTTTTTTTTTTCTGAAACCACACCCATCATAACCTCATCCTCTCATGTGTTGAATCGACTCAGGACGAGGGTTTAAACTGAAGCTGAATAAACCAAGTGAAGGTAAGACATGCTCTTTATTTAAAACAACAAGAAAACAACAAGCTTCCCTCTGAAATGATAAAATGCTGGTGATTTAATTATGGTCTGTAACATTACATCACTCGCCTGTCTCTCTGTGTGTAAACCAGCATGATGTTTGCACATTCACTGCAACAGTCTGTGTTTTAACATGTTTCTAAGAAGGTTTATTTCCTGTTATCAGACGCTGAAACTCTCCTTTCATCATTTCATTATGAGACTATTTCATGTTTTATCTCCTGTAATTTCCCTGTATCATATCACCAGAGTCATCATTGTATTGACTCAATTATAACTAAAAAGACTAAAATACGACTTTAAGTGAATATAATTTTCATGGAAGTGATCTGAAACTATATTTTAGGAATCATGAGAACATTTTATCGCCACTTTTGGCTAAATTGTTGGGACAATTACACCACATATGCCTTTTCCATGTATATTTATCATTAATAAAGACTGTTTATGATCATTTTGTGGTGGAATTATGTGATAAAATATCCGCTGTACCACTTAAAAAGGTAAAGCAGGTAAAATGGGTTTAGTTAGTCTGATATTTCCCATGATTCAATCATAAAGTGTCAATTTGATGTGACTTTTCAATGTAATTTATGTCATAACATCGTGTTTCCACCTCATAATTTGCTTAAATCTAGATGAATCTAAAGAACTTTACTTGTTTGTAGTAATAGTATATGTTACCTACAATTGTTTATTCCTGTCTTGTAAAATAAACCTTAATCTTAATAATAAATCTTGTAAGAATGGATGTGATGAGAAAAAAGGGGTTTAAAGGCCTGCAGCCCAGGTCAGAGGTCAAAGCCATATGTTGTACGTTTCTTTAGAGATGAAGAGAGATCTACAGTTTGGCCCCAAGAGATGCTCTCGGATGTGTTTTGGACACGATTCTTTTTGGAATTAAACTTTTTGCAGAAGAAGACATGTCTCATATCCTCCCCTCCACCTGCCTTTCTCTGTCTTTTCTCCCTGCAGGGCAACGATGAAGCCGACTCCATTAGCTCTGCTGTGTCTGTTGCTTCTTCTTTTGTTTCATACACATTATTCACTGGCCAAAAAGGGAGGGTCAAGCGGCAAATCTACATGGTCCAGCCGAGGCAGCAGCAGCAGCAGCAGTGGAAGCAGCAGCAGCGGAAGCAGCAGCAGCAGCAGTGGCAAGAAAAATAACCAGGGCACCAGCTCTCAGGGAGGGTACAACCAGGGAGGGTACAACCAGGGAGGGTACAACCAGGGAGGGTACAACCAGGGAGGGTACAACCAGGGAGGTTATGCCAGAGGAGGTTACCATAACCGATACCCAGCATGGGGCTCCCCATATGGAAGACATTATGGTGGTCGTGGCAAATTTGGTGGTCGTGGAAGTCATGGTGGTTATGGCGGTTATGGTGGTTATGGTGGTTACCCAGGTGGATACATCAACCAAAACCCAAACAACCAAATCCTGAGTCCTCACTACGCCGGTAGCTTTGGCTACGGGGGCTACCAGGTTGGCGGGGGCTCGCCGTTCTCCCAGTCCGTTCTGGCCATGAACATGAGGCCCAACGACAAGTCCAGAGAGTTCGGGCGGGGCGCGGCGGGGGCGGCGGACAGGAGGGTCATGGAGGGAATGGCCCTGGGCTACGGCCTGGGGAGGTTCCCTCGCCCTCAGTTCCAGTTCCACAACACCCAGGAGGAGTACTACTACAACCACTACATGTACAGCAAGTACGGGGTCAAGTCTACGGACAGCAACGACTACAGCCGAGACTACAGCTACATCCAGCCCCTGAAGAGCTACGACAGCTTCATGGACGCCTGCAAGGAGAAAATCGTCCTCCTGTTTTTAGGAAGTCGGAAGCAGAACGACAAGTCGGCCGCCGCCGCCACCACCACGGCTACGACGACCACCGTCACGGCTACGACGACCACCGTCACGGCTACGACGACCACCGTCACGGCACACGCCAACGCAACTTACAACGACACGACCTACACCAACGCAACCGCTGCAGAAAACGCCACAACCGCTGCACCTTTGACCCCCGGCCCTCTGAATCAGTCTAAATCCAGTCCCGGGCCTTCAGCCTCAGAGGCCTCCAATAGCACAGAAGACGACGATGACGACACCGTCAGTATCTTGGAGATCGGCTATCCGGCGCTGATCCAACAGCTTAAAGCCAGGAAATGCATGGAGAAGTACATGGTTTCGGCTGAAGAGTACTTCAAGAAGAACGTCGGGGGAGCACAGGCCCACGCGAGCCCGTCTCTGGAGATGGGCTCGCAAGTGGTTATAGCGGTGACCAGCAGCATTTTAGTGATGCTACTGAATAGCAACAGATATTAAAGTGACAGAGGAATATAGGAACCATATGAGGTGTGTTGAAAGAATCAAGTAAGGGCGTTGGGAAATGACCTTCAGAAGTGGATTTCTTCTTTGTGTCTTTTATGTTTTCTTCTGGAGGCATTTCGTCCTTGTGCATATGCTCAACTTGCAGAAAAACAACTGACACACATACTGTGTCGCATTTGAATCAAATAAAATCACATTTATTTCTAGAGCATATTTAAAAACAACTTAAAATTGATACAGGTATGTTTGAGCAGGGATTCGGATGGATGGATGGATGGATGGATGGATGGATGGATGGATGGATAGATGGATGGATGGATGAGGAGATGCTGTTCCAAAGTGTGGGGACTACAATGGAAAAACAATAGTCACTGTAGGCGAATAGGTTGTCAAGACTGTTTGAGATTGAATTCATCAAAGAATGATTTCTGTTTTATTGTTGAGGAGTTGAAGGTAATTTGCTGCCGTCCAGGATTCTATTTATGCATTTGTAATATGCAATTGTGCAATCGTCATTGGGTTTGAGGAGAAGATAGAACTGGGTGTCATCGGCATAGCAGTGGAAAGAAATGTGATGAGTATGTTTATGGAGAACAGGATGGGACCTAGGATTGAACCTTGGGGGACGCCACAGGACAGAATAGCTGAGGTGGAGTGATATTTTTGAATAATTTGACTAAAGGGGGAGCATGTATATGGAGAACAGGATGGGACCTAGGATTGAACCTTGGGGGACGCCGCAGTAACTGAGGTGGAGGAGTGTGGACCAATGTTTATGGAGAAACTCCTATTGTTGAGGTAGGATGTGAACCGGTTTAGGGGCAGTGCCGTTGATTCCTCTGCCAGGAGACGGTCTATCCATATGTTATGGTCTGTTATGTCGAAAGCTTGTTACGTTGAGACCTTCCCCCACTCCCAAGACCAAAGAAACTCCAAGAGACTGGATTCCAAACTGTAACTTTTATCTAACTTAAAAGAAACATGGCACTCAGAGAAAACAGCAGCCCACCCCTACTGGAGTCAGGAACCCAAGGAAAGGAACCAGTGGCTGCTTGGATCTTCTCCCTTAAGTAGTCTTCAGCCTGTGGCCGCACCTGATTACAATCATCCAATCAGACACACCCACTCACACACACCCACTCACACACACACACACAGGAAAAGAGAGACACACCCAGGCTCCTTATGTATTCAAGGAAAGGAAGAGCTCTTCCTGTTTCTCCTTCTGAATGAGAAATGGTCCATTAATTATTCCAAATGTTTGATGCCAGAAGACCCATTAATGCCCATTTAGATTGGATTTAACCATCTCTGCTGAGACTCTGTAGGGTAGAACCATGTGGAGCCACTGACCGATTCACTACTCCTCATCTTTCTTTGTTTTTTGTTTTCCACGATTTTGAATTATTAATTTAGTAAAAGGAAGTGTCCAAACTGCTTTAAAGTAATGGAGATCTGCTTCAAGTGTGTTGTGATTGTGATAAAATCAACTTCAGAGACGTTGATGTTGGAAAACAAGGATGAATAATAATCCAGAACTACTGCCTGATATCCTACAAGCAAATATGACTAATCACTGAGTATTTATAATGAAATTATTATTATTTCCTAACAGCTTAAAGCATGAGATGAAAAAGATGCACTTTTCTTTTTTTTTTATTGTAGCACCTAGTTTTAAGGAGCTATGGACATTATTAAAGTCTCAGGATTTGCTGCTTTTTTGTCATAAAACGCCTTAAATCATTTACTTTTCAATCAATATGAACCAAAGAAGACATTTTTGTATGTTGTAATGTTGTTCCACGCCTTGCTTTATACAGTATGTTGAGTTTTTTATGTGATTTATGTAATTTTTATCCTTTTCTCCAGTGTTTTTCTATCTCCTCTCCAGGTTTAACTTGTGATCACAGAAGTGCTGATGTTCTAATTCTGAGCTGAATTAATCTTAAAAAGCAGATGTCATGTTATCTCATCTCTGTATTTCTGATTATTGAACAGTAATTTTCTATTCATAGCAGTTCCTTTAAGGTCCAGCTGGAGTTTTAATTGTAATGAAACATTTAAAACACACATTTTCTGCAACTTAAGAGCATGTCGAGTGATTTATAACATAGAATATGCATAAAATACACTGATATTGCTGTGGATAATCCAATTATTGGCAAATAACATTAAAACTAAAGTGGTGAAAAACTCCACATTTAGCTTAAATGTGTTGTAATCTGTATTATTCTAGAAGTTCTTCTGATTCATGCTGGTCTTGTCAAATAAACTCATAAACTCGTCTTATTAATGTGGATATTTGTTTTATTTTCACTGAAAACTGTGTTTGTTGTGCTGTAAGGATATAATACATTTATAAGTATTTAAAGTTAGACTTGTTACTGTGACCCCAAATCATAAGATGAATAAAACATGAAATATATAATAATAATAAATATTAAATAAAATTTATACAAGTAAAATTTGGTGACGTTAGAGGCATGTTTTGGGGGTTAAAGAAGGAAAGAAAAATAAAGAAAAAAATAAATAAAGAAAGTAAGAATCCTTAAAGATACAATAGGCTTTATTATTTAATATTATTAATAATATTATATTATTATTATTATTATTATATTATATGTTGTATATGATATATTATAATGGGGGTAAACTACTATAATTTAAAAACATAAAAAAATAAATAAATAGAAAGAAGAATCCTTTAGGATAAAATTTAATATTATTAATAATATTATATTATTATTATATTATATTGTGATATGTTGTATATGATATATTATAATGGGAGTAAAAGACTATAATATTTAGAAAAGAAAGAAATAAAGAAAGAAATAGAAAGAAGAATCCTTAAAGATACAATAAGCTTTAATATTTAATATTATTAATAATATTATATTATATTATATGTTGTATATGATATTTTATAATGGGCATAAAAGACTATCATTTAAAAAATAAATAAATAAATAGAAAAATCCTTTAGGATAAAATAAGCTTTAATATTTAATATTATTAATAATATTATATTATTATTATTATATTATGTTGTATATGATATAATATAATGGGGGTAAAATACTATAAATTAAAAAAATAAATAAATAAATAGAAATAAGAATCCTTTAGGATACAATAAGCTTTAATATTTAATATTATTAATAATATATTATTATTATTATTATTATATCATGTTGTATATGATATATTATAATGGGGGTAAAATACTATCATTTAAAAAAAATAATAAATAAATAGAAAGAAGAATCCTTTAGAATAAAATAAGCTTTAATATTTAATATCATTAATAATATTATATTATATTATATTATGATATGTTATATTTTATAATGGGCATAAAAGACTATCATTAAAAAAATAAATAAATAAATAGAAAAATCCTTTAGGATACAATAAGCTTTAATATTTAATATTATTAATAATATTATTATAATGTTGTAATAAAAAATATTTGGTCATAAATGTTAGTAGTTTGCAAAAAGCTTCCAAAAACATAAGGATTAAAAAAATAACTTATTTTTTTTACTTTATACGAAGACAAACTAATTTCTTTGTTTTGCATGAATTATAAACACATGAATGTTATTAGATGTTAAATCCTGTATTGTAAAGAACTAGAAGATAGTAAATCTGCAGGTTGTTACTAATATGCTGACTAATGCATTAATGAGGTTTGAACAGAAGGTTTGACACCATTATACAGGAATATTTACTCCTGAACAGGGAGGTTGATGGAAATAATAATATTTATATATATATATATATATATATATATATATATATATATATATATATATGTTACTATTCACAGCTTTTACACTAATCAGGCCTCTTATATCAAGCAGTTATAACAGTTGTTATAAATCTAATTTTTTAATGCAGATCATTTATTATGACTGAAAGCTTCAAATCAGACTGTACATCTTCTAATATCAATTATTTGTCTCAACTTTTAAGCCAAAATGCATGAGAAGTTCTTAAATACTCAGAAAACTGAGCTTCCATGACACTTATTGAGAAATGATGGTGAAATTGTTGTGTTCCTTTATTTACCTGCAAATAAATAATAATAAGTATCTGAACATGTCGACTGGGTGGAAAATAAAATGTAAGACAAATGTTTGTTCTAATTTTTGTATTTATTTATATAACAATATTAAACAGGGAATAAACACATTTTAACAGCCTTTAATACATTTAATACAAGTGTTGTATTGATGCTTTTGGTCCTGACATGGGTTCTTAAGGTGGAAATAACCTGATTACATATTGAACTCAGCTTTTTTGCATCTAGAATCAGATTCATCGCCATCATCAATACCGGCACCACCACAAGAATAAAAAAACTATGAAATACGACAGAATGCAGGTATTCATCAAGTCAAATGAAGTCATGACTCAGATGCATCAACGGGTCGATCATCCCTCTGTTGCACTGGTAAAAAATGGTTTTAATGTTGTTATTACTTGAAATGACCTAAATAATAGATATATATATATTTAAGAAATGTTATAGTTTCATGCTGTGTAAGTCAATGGGACTCCATTAGGTTATTTACACTAGGAATTTTACATATTTGCATATTATTGATATATAGAAACAAATACAAATTTTCCAAAATGTCAAATGTCCATCAGCAATAGGGATATCCTGGTCATGTGACCACATAAATTGTATGTCCTTCAAAATAAAAGCCCTGTTTTCACACCTAACTGTAGAAACATAGATTTTATATGAAAAATGAAGATAAAGTAATTGTTTCCATATGGAAACACTATACAATAGAGGGTTAAATGTTGATGGGTCATATATTTAGGTTGTCAGGTGTTTTTTTTGTATTTTTCATGTCTTTTTTTTGAGATGCTGGTTCCAGCTCTACATGACTGCCATCATGTGGCCCATCAGCAGGGAGAACAGGGATCCCACCACCACGATGATGCTGTTGTAGATGGGTCCGCTGGACGCTGACATGTAGTACTCCATATCTCCAGAACCTTCCGGTTCATAGGCGGGCCTCGCGCCGTAGCCGCCGCCGTACCGTGGGTATCCGTAGCCCCCTCCGTATCCTCCATATCCACCTCCGTAACCTCCATACCCGCCTCCATATCCTCCATATCCATATCCTCCGTACCCAGGCCGGCTCAGGGCTGACCCCAGCATGGATCCTCCGATGGCGCCTGCAGCAGCAGCTCCGGCTATTTTCCCAGCGCTGGGTCCGCTGCTCTGGACCGGTACCGGTCTGTAGACCTGGCGGGGGGCTCCGCCGCCGCCACCACCTCCCCAGCCACGGCTGCTTCCGCCTCGGCTAAAGAACCCACCTCCACCTCCACGGCCTCGCCGGGCCTCGGAACCTGGTAGAAGCGAGGCCAGGAGCAGCAGGCAGAGGGCGGCTGTGAGGGGGAGTTTCTGCATTTTCTGTCCTGAAACAAGACAAAGGAGACATGAATGAAGAGGTGCTTGATGGAAACCTGAGTAAATCCCCAAATCGTTATAATAATTTGTATTTCGATGGATTGGTTTGGCCACTCCAGAACTTTTGTTGGTCTGGAACAAAGATGCTGCTGGTTTTCTGGTGTGTTTGACCTCTTCAAGTATTTTGATATAGGGAAAGTTGGTTCCAGGTTGGATCAGTTTGCGTTTGGATCAGTTTGCCTATATCTAAATACTTGAGGAGGTCATGTTGCCTTATGCCAAAGAGGAAATACCCTTGAAATGTGAGGTTCAACAATTCAATGACCCCAAACACACCAGGAAACCAGCACAATCTTGGATCCAGACCAACAAAATTAAAATTCTAGAGTGGCCAACCCAATCCACAGGTTGGATCAGTTTGCCTATATCTAAATACTTGAGGAAGTCATGTTGCCTCATGCCAAAGAGGAAATACCCTTGAAATGTGAGTTTCAACAAGAAAATGACCCCAAACACACCAATAAACTGCTGGTTTACTGGTGTGTTTGACCTCTTTAAGTATTTTGATATAGGCAAACTGATGCATTTTCTTCTCATTTTGATTCAGGATATAAAATGCAGTGTTCCCAATGCACCAAAATAAAAATTATTAGAAGGATTTTGGCTCATGTTCTCAAGGGTATGTCCTCTTTAGCATAAGGGAACATGATCTCTTCATGTTTGTTATAGGCAAACTGATCCATGATGCCTTGTCTTGATGCTGAAGAGGAAACAATTTGCTTCAGAGTGGATTAAACTGTGGCTTAAATTCAGTGTTTGGTGGTTGTCTGATAAACTGTTGAACCCCAAAAAAGAACAATCTTCATTTCATCAGTCCTCAAAATGTGTCTCCATTTCTCTTTAGGCCAGTTGATGTGTTCTTTGGCAAATTGTTTCCTCTTCAGCATCAAGACAACGGATCATGGATCAGTTTGCCTATATCTAAATACTTGAAGAGGTCATGTTGCCTTATGCTGAAGAGAAAATACCCTTGAACTGTGAGTTTCAACAAGAAAATGACCCCAAACACACCAGTAAACCAGCAGCATCTTGGTTCTAGACCAGTAATATTAAAGTTCTGGAGTGGCCAACCCAATCCCTGAATATTAATCCTATTAAAACACGTGGACTGACATCAAAAATGCTTTTTCTGGGGCAAAATCAAGAAATTCAGAGGAATTATGAGGCTGAAACACCTGTTTCTAGCCAGAAGTGATGCTCACATGTCAAATGTCCATGAGCAAACAGGTCATGTGACCTGATAAATTGTATTTCCTTCAAAATAAAAGCCCCATTTCCACAGCTAACTGTAAGAACATACATTTTATAGGAGAAAATCTGTATTTCCCTGGGTCCTGATCCACTTCTACCAGATGAGATGTTCTCACTGCAGCTTTGCTCCTGCTGCCGGGTATTTTTACTTTGCTGACAAAAATAAGAGCAGCACAGATCACGGCTTCTAATCCAGCTTTGAGAAACACATTTTTACACAAGTACCATCCGTCACTGCTGCAGCACAACATGACCTGCAGCTGACACCAGGGGTCACACAGCTTTCATAAGCGGTAACACCGGTAATTGGGATCTGGCAGATGTAGTTTGCTTCTAGACGTTTCCATGGCAACGCTGTTTTTAATGTTAAACCTGATAATAAGAGCAAATAATGCGACTAAAAGGTTATTTAAAAGGTCTTTTTTTTAAAGCACAACATGATTCATTAACCCTCTTTTGCAAATAGTTGTCATATAAAAAATCTAGTTTTTACAGTTAGGTGTAAAAAGTGGGCTTTTATTTTGAAGGACATCCTATTAATGAGGTCACATGACCAGGATATCCCTATTGCTCATGTTTTTGTGTGTGTGTGTTCTTTATTTTATACACAGATATATATTTATTTGTCATATGTTTATTATACATTTTCATATGTTTGTATGGTTGTTGTATACCTACTTTATGTACTATTTAAATTGTTAATAAAGCTTTATAAAAAAACTCACTATCTAATAATAATAACTAATAATTACCAATATTTATTATGAAGTTTTAAATGATTTTTTCCCTCATATTGCTGACAGGGTTATTCTATTTCTTCTCACACATAATTATTATATAATAGTAGTAATATAATAATTATAATAGTTTAATAACAGCAGCTAATTAGCTCCCAGTGACATAATTTCCTCTGCTGTCAACAGCCTACGCTCTAATCTGTTCTCCTACAAGAGCTATAATTACACAGGGTCACTTTAGTTTGACAATAATCCAATGACTCAGTTACAGGCGGCCAGACAAAGAGGATGAAGCCTTTCATTACACAATTTGATGCAATTTGCAGCACTTGGATCTGCTTCCTAATATATAAATTATACTTTCTATAGATATTTCCCTCAGCAGTGGACATGTTAACCCTTTATTGCATCAAATATTACTTTTAAAAACAAGTTTTTAATGTTTTTATTACCTAGAATAATAAATAAATAATATATATAAATAATATAATATATATATTAGTATATATATATAAGAAAAAGTTGTTAACATAGTCTCAGGATAGCTGTAAGTAAGTAAGTTCAATTTTTTGTCCTTCAAAAATAAAAGCCTCCTTTTCTACTTCACTGTATTTTATATTACAGCTTTTAAAATAAACTATTTGTTGCTATATGGAAACACTATAAGGGGTAAATAAATAAAAAATAATATGTTCTAGAGTAATAAGAATTACAAAAACAACTTTCCAACCTTCATATTTACATTACCATTAAAAAGTTTGGGGTCACTTAGAAATTTCCTTATTTTTTAAAGAAAATCACTGTTTTTTTCAATGAAGATAACTTTAAACTAATCATAAATCCACTCTATACATTACTAATTATTCTAGCTGCAAATGTCTGGTTTTTGCTGCATCAATATCTACATAGGTGTATAGAGGAACATTTCCAGCAACTATCACTCCAGTCAAAAGGCTCACGGTGGTAAATAAAACGTTAAAACACTAAATTCTCTGGCTGAACCCAAACGTTTAAACAGTAGTAGTGTACATTTGATAAATAAAGCATCAGAAAATAATGAAAACAGTCTGTAAATGTCTTATTTGACAGAGAAAAGCAGCGATTTTGCCACCAATCCACTAATTGACATTCCTGTAAGAGAGAATAAATGAACTCACCTGTAAAGAAGCTGTGGAGCCGTTCAGTTTTTTCACACTTTTTATCCGATAAAAGATAAACTACGCACTCGTCAGTGTGTAAGTATGTTTCTGGACCAGATTGTTATCCCTCAGACACTCAGTCATCCAGAGGATCAATGTCTAACACCTTCTCATTGGCTGAATGTAAAGTAAGCTGCTGAACATCACACATAAATACCTGTGTGTGTGTGTGTGTGTGTGTGGGTGTGTTTCTAATTCTGTCTGAATTATTTAAACCGCCCACTAAGAGAATGAACCAGAAAAAACTTCCATCACCTGTAATTAATGGGACATATAACAGTTAGAGCAATTACACAACCAGATTTACACATTATGACATGTGAGGCTTGTTTTAACCTGGATGAGAAGGAAGCAGATTACAGATATTTATGCATCATGTAACATTTTTATTAAATAACAATCATCGTACGAAAAAAAACTACATTTTCCAAGTCGTAGCATGAGTCGTTAACATCTCAAAGACTAAAGTTCATTATTTTCGTATAATAAACCATACAAAAGCAGGCGAGTCACTGAAAATAGAACATGCACACTCTCAGAATCACACACACACACACACACTCGTGTGTGTCGGCTGGAAACATCGAAGTGTGTACACACACACACACACACACACACACACACACACACACACACACACAGGTAAAAGCAGACAGAAGCGATTCGCTTGTACATGTGGAGGCTGCTTGAAATGCTCATTCACACATTTAAACATTCTTCCATCAAAGATCGACCTACAGCTTTATTCACAGTCTGTGGGATTTCCCTCCATTTGTACTTTTTGCATCATTCTTCGTTGGATTTATAAGAAAAAAACCAAACCGACAAACAGGAATATTCTCACATTGTTGTATATAATAAGTCCAGGAGTCGCTTTATGAAAGATGATGTTCAGTATTTTTACTGTGCTTTTTAAAATCTCGTCATCTTCCATAAGGCAAACACTGCACAGGACAAGAGGAAACACCAGAAAAACCAAATGGCTCAAAATGTGTTGACATTTTTCTATTTCTCTAAAGGAATAGTTCAATATTTTGTGATTTATTTCAGCGAGTTAGATAAGGAGACCCGGTAAACCCAGTAAAACCGCAATTTGACATTTTAATAATTATTCAACAAATAAAGGATGCGAATAAATGCTCAAAATGTCGAACTATTCCTTTAAATTCATTCATAAATAATTCATAAACATTCAGTTTGCCTACAGAAAACAGTCGCTGAAACATTCAACATCAAACAGATGGTAACAACATACAGTTGTGTTCAATATAATAGTGTTTAAAAAGCCAAAATCCTTATAATAAATTTATTTTAATGCATTGGGAACACTGCATTTTATATCCTAAATTAAAATGTAAAGAAAGATGTGTCATTCAGGTGTTTCAGCCTCATAATTCCCCTGAATTTCTTGTTTTTTTGCTTCAGAAACAGCATTTTTGATGTAAACCCACACGTTTTTAATAGGATTAATATTCAGGGATTGGGTTGGCCACTCCAGAACTTTAATATTACTGGTATATTCAACACTGGTAGTGTTGAATATATTGATAACACCATGAGAGTATCGGACATTATAGGGCCATCTCTTATAAAATGTATGTTCTTACAGTTAGCTGTGGAAATGGGGCTTTTATTTTGAAGGAAATACAATATATCAGGTCACATGACCAGGATATCCTTTTTGCTCATGGACATTTGACATGTGAGCATCAATTCTGGCTAGAAACAGGTATTTCAGCCTCATAATTCCTCTGAATTTGTTGATTTTGCCCCAGAAACAGCATTTTTGATGTCAGCCCACGTGTTTTAATAGGATTAATGTTCAGGGATTGGGTTGGCCACTCCAGAACTTTAATATTACTGGTCTAGAACCAAGATTCTGCTGGTTTACTGGTGTGTTTGGGGTTGTTGACTCACATTTCAAGGGTATTTCCTCTTCAGCATAAGGCAACATGACCTCTTCAAGTATTTTGATATAGGCAAACTGATCCATGATCCGTTGTCTTGATGCTGAAGAGGAAACAATTTGCCAAAGAACACATCAACTGGCCTAAAGAGAAATGGAGACACATTTTGAGGACTGATGAAATGAAGATTGTTCTTTTTTGGGTTCAACAGTTTATCAGACAACCACCAAACACTGAATTTAAGCCACAGTTCACTCTGAAGACAGTGAAGCATCATGACATGAGGATGTTTCTCTTACTATGATATCAAGGCATCATGGATCAGTTTGCCTATATCAAACTTGAAGAGATCATGTTCCCTTATGATAAAGAGGAAATACCCTTGAGAACGCGAGTAAAGCCAAAATCCTTCTAATAATTTTTATTTTGGTGCATTGGGAACACTGCATTTTATATCCTGAATCAAAATGAGAAGAAAATGCATCAGTTTGCCTATATCAAAATACTTAAAGAGGTCAAACACACCAGTAAACCAGCAGTTTATTGGTGTGTTTGGGGTCATTTTCTTGTTGAAACTCACATTTCAAGGATATTTCCTCTTCGGCATAAGGCAACATGACCTCCTCAAGTATTTTGATATAGGCAAACTGATCCAAATTGGGGATTGGGTTGGCCACTCCACTCTGGATCCAAGATGCTGCTGGTTTACTGGTGTGTTTGGGGTCGCTGAATTGTTGAACCTCACATTTCAAGGGTATTTCCTCTTTGGCATAAGGCAACATGACCTCTTCAAGTATTTAGATATAGGCAAACTGATCCAACCTGGGGATTGGGTTGGCCACTCCAGAACTGTAATTTTATTGGTCTAGAACCAAGATGCTGCTGGTTTACTGGTGTTTGGAATCATTGTCTTGTTGGAACTTACATTTCAAGGGTATTTCCTCTTTGGCATGAGGCAATATCACCTCCTCAAGTATTTTGATATAGGCAAACTGATCCAAACGCAAACTGATCCAACCTGTGGATTGGGTTGGCCACTCTAGAACTTTAATTCTGTTGGTCTAGAACCAAGATGCTGCTGGTTTATTGGTGTGTTTGGGGTCATTTTCTTGTTGAAACTCACATTTCAAGGGTATTTCCTCTTCGGCATAAGGCAACATGACCTCTTCAAGTATTTTGATATAGGCAAACTGATCCATTTTGATTCAGGATGTAAAATGCAGTGTTCCCAATGCACCGAAACATTAAACACGCTTCTATTTTATTGAACACAGCTGTAGATGATCTCTGCAGTGAACTTCTCAGTTGCAACAACATGGCGGGGACTGATTGAATTCCTTTAAATTACAATATTTACCTAATTATCAAATATTGTGGACGATAAACGCACCCAGTGCATTGTGGGATTGGATGCTGCTGTCAGTTTTTAAGGCCTTTGTGCTTAAGCTCTAGAATTTTCTACATAGTAAAAACTTGTGGTCACTGTTTGTGTCTTTGTGCTTTGGAGAAAACCTTTAACAGGCACTTTACAAGTGCTTGTGCTTTAATTGATTTGAAGAATCTGCTTGAAATCTTGTGTTTTAGGCTCATGCTGTGCTTAAAAAGGTTTAGGATTAAGGGTTATTGGGTTAAGACTGAGTCACTGACTGGGTTAGACTCAGTGTTTCTGTACAGCTCTGGAAAAAAATAAGAGACCACTGCAGGTTTTCATTGAAATCAGCATCTCTACATGTATTCCAGCCATTTCTGTTGAATTCCAACACCTCATTCTGCTGAAAGAGGAACCAGGAGTGGAATAAAATCACCCAAGAACAATGATAAAGACTGTGGAGAACATGGGATCGGTAGATTTTCAGTAATTTACAGCAAGTTTCAGTAATTTTCGGTAAATTTCAGTAGATTTTCAGCAATTTTCAATAACTTTCAGTTGATTTTCGTTAAGTTTCAGTAGATTTTCAATAAGTTTCAGTTTAAGATTTTCAGTAAAAAGACTTAAATAGAAAAGAATGAGCTGAGGATTTTAATTTGAAGTAATTTTTAGTAGATTTTTTAGCATCTCTACATGTATTCCAGCCATTTCTGTTGAATTCCAACACATGAACACCTCATTCTGCTTAAAGAGGAACCAGGAGTGGAATAAAGTCACCAAGAACAATGGTGAAGACTGTGGAGAGCATGAAAACTGGGATTAAAAATAAGGATTATTGCACCAAATATTGATTTCTGAACTCTTCTTACGTCTAAACATTAGTATCATGTTGTTTTAAAATGAATTTGATCTTGTTTCTTTGCATTGTTTGAGCTCCATTTGTCATTTTCTGCAAATAAATGCTCTAAATGATGATATTTATATTTGGAATTTGGGGGAAATGTTTATAGAATCAAACTAAAATGTTCCTTCAGCCCAAACACAGACCTATAAGTAGTAAAATCTGATAATTTTGCAGTGGTCTCTTATTTTTTCCAGAGCTGAATCATTGATTGCATCCAAAACAGAAAGTGGATAATCACGTCTTGGTTCCTTATCAGCTGATTCTTGGTCACCATCGGGGTCAGAGGTTATGGAATTCTGGGAATGTTGTTGTTTTTGACAGTTTTAAGGTGGTGGAGGGAATGTTTTCCTGGAGCTGATCACATACAGGCGGCTCCTTCTGGAAGACAACCCAGCTGCTTCTCTATCACACACCGCAGGAAGCTGTACCTAAAACACAGCCAGAAACACATGGAGAAAGAAACTCAGTGTAGAACAGTGGTCATTAATTCACATTCACCACAATGTGATATAAACAACTCCTCATTTGTATGTAGAGAAACACATTTTACATATCAACACTATTTATTAACCTTTAATTTACAATACAGAAGAGAATAAGTGAAAATAAGTGAATAAAATAAGTGAAAATATCTTGTTTTTGGTCCAATATTGAGTAGAAATAACTGAAACTGTATTTTTTTGTAAGTATTTTTCTTGAATTTGGTCAATTTAGTCTTGTTTTCTTAACCCCTTGACCTCCAGCCCTTTTTTATGTTTAGGACATCCCCATAGTCAGTAGGTATGTCTGGAATAAACACAGAGATGTTGGTCGACACTAAACGACCATTTATTGATCTCAAATAAACATTTTCATCCCAAAACAGCAACAAAAAAACACATTTTTTGTTCGTCGCTTCAAACAAGCGACTATTTACTGTAGTGTTTTTTGGCTGCTAGTTTACTGAGTTTTTGTCTTAAAGCTACACCGATGGTACCGTTGGACTCGTCATAGTCTCAGCTTTCATATGAGATGTCATTTGTTTGTGTAACAGAAGTATCAGAGCGCTAGCCATCAAAATGTGGCGAGTGGGTTGGCTTTATGATCGTATACCGATTTTCATATTTGTTAATTAATTAGCTTGGTGTTGGAGTTGTGTTTGGTGTGTGTAAATATGACTTATATGTGCTTGTAGTGGAGTTTCTCCTGTTTAATTTGATGTATAGCTTCACTATATTTGGACATGATTAGTGCAGCAATCTCAGGGGAACCTGGAGTTTAACGGGTTAAAATAAGATTAAATTGTTTGAATTTTTATATCAATGTATGTTTTATCTGTGTATAATAAACATATTATATAATAAAGAAATATGCATCTGTATATAAATACAAATAATAGATGCTCACATGTCAAACAGGATATCCTGGTCATGTGACCTCATAAACTGCATGTCCTTCAAAATAAAAGCCTCCTTTTCACACCTAGCTGTAGAAACTTAGATTTAATATCACAGCTTTTTATAAAAATGAAGTAATTGTTGTCATATGGAAACACTATGAAGGAACTACAGTTTTAATGAAGACAGCTAATTAATAATAAAATAAATTATTTGCAACCCTGAATAATTTAAATTCTATGCAGTTTTCTTTATGATAATATATGTACTGTAAGATAATAATGTTGTCTGTAAATCTGTGATCATTAAAGCCAAAACTAATTCCTTTGAACTACTGATTTCTATTCCAATTACTTAATAAACCAATTGTAAAACAGTGAGTTTTTACCAAAACTGATATTTGCAGGTAAATAAGTTGAGTCGCACCTCCTCCTGAGTTTCTGCACCTCCCTGTCCTCCTCCTCCTTCAGCTTGGTGATGAAACTCTGCAGGACGGGCATCTCAAACTTGATGTACTGCGCCACCTGGTGGAATGGAAGAGGATTGTTATGACAGGGCATAAAGAGAGAGGACGGTGTAATGTGTGATAGAGCAGAGATGAGTGATTTACATCATAAGTGACTTCCTCTCCCAGGTCGGCCTCCATGAGGAAAACCTTGCACACCTGCTCACATGGACCCTGCATTATCCTCAGCACCAGAGGGTAGTCGCTGCGCTTCAGTTTCACACGCTCTGCAACGTTAATGCATTCATTAACTAGTTATATATAGAATCACTGACAAGATAAGAAGTCAAAACCTTTAAAATACAGTTTTATTCAGCATTCACCAAGTCTCTTATAATGTACGTTGTGTGTTCTTGTTGGTTTCTTGTTATTTAGAAGTCAATTTTTACCATTTTTCCTTTTTTAGAAAAGAAGTTTCAAGTCTTGTAACAAAAAAATAATGATTTAATTAATTATTTATATAATATTATAAATATTTACTCCACATAGAAAAAAAAATAGATGATAGCATGTGTTTGTTACTGTTTAAAACCTGTTTAAGACAGTTAACTTGACAATCTGACATTATCCCATATATATATATATATATATATAAATATATATATATAATTTTTTCTTTGTTAAAATGAAATTCGGTCCATTTGTATCATTTTATTCAATGTTTTTGACTGAAACTAGTTGATATCATGTGTTAAAACATATAAAAGGTTGTCCTACCTTTAAATTAAGGACTTTATGGATTTAATATATCTTTATATACTATATATTACCTACTTACTGTACAATAAAACCAGGTTTTGTTCATAAAAGCGTCTCATAATTAACCCTCATGTTGTGTTTGTTTCATGTTAATTAATGTGGCGTTAAGACTCATCATATACAGTATATATATATATATATTCTTAAATTTTTCTTTGTTAAAATGCAGCCCTTTGCACCCCTTAAATTGTTGAATTCAATGTTTTTGACTGAAACTAGTTGATATCATGTGTTAAAACATATAAAAGGTTGTCCTACCTTTAAATTAAGGACTTAATATATCTATTACCTACTATATATACTATATATTACCTACTTACTGTGCAATAAAACCAGGTTTTGTTCATAAAAGCGTCCCAAAATTAACCCTCATGTTGTGTTTGTTTCATGTTAATTAATGTGGCGTTAAGACTCATCATATAAACTGTAATAATTCATATATTATCACCTCTTGTTGTGTTAGATTTGATTTAATTAACATATCTTCTTGTGAACATCACAAGTTTTCTATTTGTTATTTATGGCCTGTTTGTCTCATTGATCTAAACTTTTACATCTTGAATTAATGGTCTAATATATATATATATATATATATATATATATATATATATATATATATATATATATATATATATATATATATATATATATATATATATATATTTCCTACATGCTGCAGCTGATGTAACACACTCACCTCCACTCGTGTGGACGAGGTAAAGCGCAAAGTCATCTGGGCTGTTTTCAATTTTAAACTTGTTTAGAAGAACTCTCAGGACCTGAGGCGTCGTCATGCAGCTGTTGATCCGAACGTTGGTCACTGAGCCGTAAGCAGGAGTGAAAACAGCTGTCTGGAACACACAGAACAGTATAATGTTGATTTAGTTTCATATACAACACCGGTTAAATGTGTTAGAACACGTTGATTTATCAGTTTTCCTCTAAATGGTCCTAGTTTAATGTGTCATGTGACAGATGATGATGGTCTGATGTGGATTATGTTGCTGTAGGATGAACTCCTGACTAACCAGGTCTAGATCATGGGGTTCTGCTTAGCTCTAGAGCTCTAGTCCTAGAAAAGACCCAGACATCAGGCTTCATCCATGCTGATATACAGACGGGGGTTAATTAACCAGAGAAACTTGGTTGGAGCAACTTTACACTTTATTTAAGTCCATTACTGCAGAAAAGCTGGATGTCTAAGTTGTTAACTAGTACTGGATTCATGAACATTGATATCTGTCTTTTTTGGGTCGTTGGGTAGTTAACTGATTATTTTTGTACCATTTACAGTGAATCCAGAAAGTATTCACAGCGCTTCACTTTATCCACATGTTGTTATGTTACAGCCTTATTCTGAAATGGATTCAATTCTAAATTCTACACACAACACCCCATAATGACAACATGAAACAAGTAGAATCCATTTCAGAATAAGGCTGTAACATAACAACATGTGGATAAAGTGAAGCGCTGTGAATAGAGTTAAAATTTCATGAATATTCTTTAATCCAAGTTGGCTCCAGCAATATGACGTCACAATATGCAAATTAGATGAGGGAATTTAATCCCTACATAAACTTTGGGTCGTCCTTAATATTTCTCTAATTTACAGAAAGTCTCTATCTCTTATCACTTTTAAGTTACAGCCTTTTGAAATTAAGTTTTAGGGAAAAAACCTCTGGCGCCTAAAGGGTTAAACCCTCTATTACATTTATTCTATTACAATTTTGTCATAATTTTGTCCCAGAATGCACTAGGATATTCTGGTTTGTCCTGGAGATTCAAAGGATTTTCATAATTCCATGTAAAAAGGAGTAAAAACAGGATTTCCTGCTCATATGATGAGATTATTGTTTCATCCTTCAAAGTAAAAGCCTTGATTTTTACATCTAAACAGTAAGACCACTTTATCCACATGTTGTTATGTTACAGCCTTATTCTGAAATGGATTCAATTCTAAATTCTACACACAACACCCCATAATGACAACATGAAACAAGTAGAATCCATTTCAGAATAAGGCTGTAACATAACAACATGTGGATAAAGTGAAGCGCTGTGAATACTTTCTGGATTCACTGTAAATGTCCCATATTCTACACTTTCCTGTGTTTTATTGTGAATTTTTTAACCAGATTTGAAGCAGCAAAGATCATCTCAGTATAGTTTTCCACTTCTTTTCTCCAGCTTCTTCCTCCTCCTCTTTAAATGGCTGTTGGTGGTGACTGTATAGTAGTGACATCACAACTTCACGGAAGTCATGACTGCTTGTTTTAAGGTTTCTGAATACAGGCTGTGTATGTTTCTCTGTGGATTGAGTGTTTTTTAAACATGGGACAGTATTAATACACTCTCTGCTGTCATATATACAGTAAATATATATATAGGGCTCTAATAAATCTATATTCATTGGAATTAAACTGATTAAATGTAGTTTATATTATTTGTGTTCACATTATAATTATAAAACCAGCATCTATTCTTATTATTCTCAGGGACAGATTAGTTATTATCACCTTATGGTTGTAGAAATGTCCGTTGATGGAGAAGCGATGTCTTCGTATCTTCCTCTGGTCGCTGGGGGAACGTCTCTGTCCTCGTCGTAAAACTCCAGCGTCGCTCTTTGTCCTGAGGAGCTGAGCCGAGCTCTCGCTGTCCTCTATCGACAAAAAACACTTTAACACCTTCAACACCTTCCCAGCATCGATAATTAACACATATCCACTCAGAAATCATGAAATTCTAAGAAAATTATGACTAAAATTAGACTCAAATTCCACTCGCTACATCTTTAAATAGAACAAAAGGCTTAAATGTGACTAAATGTAATCAGTGTCAGTGATAAATAAAGTTTAAACCTTTTAAAATACAGTGTATTCATCATTTATCAGGTTTATATAAATGTACATTGTGTGTTCATGTTGGTTTCTTTCTATTTAAAGGTAAAGTTAAACTCTAAATTGTTGAAATTCAGTCCATTTGTATAATTTTGTGCATTTTTTTTTGACTGAAACTAGTTGAAATCATGTGATTTTAATTATTTAAAACCTTTTTAAGAGCTTTAAACTATCTGGTACCATGTTTTTATGGTTACACCACATCATAATTCTGTTACTGACCCATAAATACAACTTATAAAAGGTTGTTCTACCTTTAAATTAAGGACTTTCTGCTCTGTTTTTGTGCTTGCAATCATTTTTATCACACTAATATTATGAAAGTAAAAATAACCTGTGCAGAAGTGAAAAGAAAACTGGTATTTCTAATTTTTTTCAAATTTTTTAAGTCAATTAATTATATAAATAAGAAAAGGCACATTCTTTATATATGAAAGAAAAGTTCATATAGTGCACAAACCAAAAACTCCACAAAAAATGCAAAAATAATAATAAAAAAAAAAAAAAAATAATAAATAAATGGTCAAATTCAGAGTTTTAGAGTATTTAAAAAATCTGAATTATTTGAGAATTTATTTTTTTTATTTATCTATTTTATTTTTATTTTTTTTAATTTAGTTGAGGATTTTTTGGGGCTGATTTGTCAACCAAAATACATTATATATATATATAAATAATATAGAAAATCTAAAAAAAAAATAATCCAGAAAATATATATATATATTTTAATATTTCTGGCATAAATTAATTTCATATTAAATGTCTCCTATTGTACAAAGAGTGGATTTTAATATAAGTTTCAACACTGAATCTTTAAGTTAGAGCCGTTAAATGGATGTTTTTGCAGATGAAGTTAATGATATATAATATTTATTATCATTAAATATACATAAATCCTCTTCTGATATGTAAACCTTGAAATGAAATAAAAAAATAAAGATTTAATTCTTTGCAGCTGAGAGTTAATTACAGGTTTGCTCCAGGCTATTTATTTAGATTTAAATTTTATTGCTTAGCTTTTTATCTTGCTGACACAGCTCAAATATTACCTGTTGTATAATTTAAATGAGTAAATGTGTATTATATTCGTCCATATTCTCACCTTCTGGCTGTTCCTCCACTACACCGTTGTCAGGAGGCGTCACCTCCACTGATGGAGGCGTCTGCTGCTGCTGGGGCGACTGCTGGCCGTCGCTGCTGTTTGGAGAACTGAAAAAACAAAAAAATAGGGAGAAGAATAAAACTATGAAGACTAGAGAAGGAAATATTAGTGGATATAGATGGATATATATCTTAATTAACCCTCATGTTGTGTTTTCATGGTTAAAACTGACCGTTTTAAAGTTTTTGTCTCTGAAAAACATGATAAATTTGATCAGATTCACAGAAGATTCCACAATTTTGTGTGTTTTATTCAACTTTTGTTCACTCTTGGTGTTTCTGATCATTATAAATTAATGATAGAGACCAGAATTAAGAATAAGAACAATAAGAATCCTTCTATTTAATATCTAACTTGTATCTTATGCCTATTATACTTGTATTATAATCTTTAATTCATAATAATATACACAGAATAGGTAACCATGTGTAATTTATTTCTATTTTTCCAATAATTCCATGTGTAATAATCACCTTTATAATAACTATGTAGTAATAACAAGGTGTTTATAGACATTTACTTTTATTTTTATCTATTTATTTATTTCCTGTCTTGGTATTTAGTTTTTTTTTTTCTTGTGTTTATGTGTCTATAGTTTATAACAGTCTGTATGTGACGTGTTGGAGCTTTAATTTCCCTGAGAAACCTCCTAAAGGATCAATAAAGTCCTATTTAATCGAATTTAATCCACATTTATCTACATAACGAGGCTCCTGAATCGTATAACCGTGAACAGGATTTTCAAAATAAAAGTCCTAAATTTGACCCTGTGATAAACAGTAGACTATATTTCATCTGATTATTTATTATAGTATTTTTAGAACTCAAATTCAAGATGTATAAATTCAGATTAATGAGACAAACAGGCCATAAATATTAAATAGAAGATAATATATGTATTATTACAGTTTTTATTTGATTATTTGATTATTTTAACATGAAACTAACAGAACATGAGGGTTAATTTAGTGACATTAACTGTTTTTATTGTACCGTAGGCAGGTAATAATGTGGACAGTATAACAAGCATCACTCTGACTGTGTCCCTGTAAACACTGACACTTTTTTATGATTATATTTTATTTTATAATCCAGACATGGACGTCATATTCATGTTTCTACTTGTGACAGCTGTTCCCATTTTGTCAAAGCAGCTTTTCTGTGTATGGGATTAAATATTTTATATTTTAGGTCATTCTGCTTTGATGTACTAGTAATATTAGAAGGGATTATTCAGTGGAGCTCTAGTCTACTCTGTATGTTTCTTTAAAATCACATTAGTAAAACCTCAGAACCCTCTAGTGCATAGTGTTCACATACGGCAACGATCACTTTATCTTCATTTTACTAAAAAGCTGTGATATAACATCTACTTTTTACAGTTAGGCATGAACAGGGGGCTTTTATTTTGAAGGGCATACAATTTATGAGGTCACATGACCAGGATATCCTGTTTATTCATTGATATTGGACTGTTTGAATGGTTTGTACAATTTAAATTGTTAATAAAGCTTTAAAACTATTTCTCACAACCAAAGTTTTTCTCTTAATTTTCACCAAATAAAAAAATTCAACTCATTATCTGGGGTAAGTGCATTTTATTTATTTATTCTTTTCATTTAATTAAATTTTGATGTTATATATTTTTTTCTAATATGCTAAAACAGATTATATCTGGAAAAAAAAACATTCACTAACAATCCTGAGACTATATATATATATATTTTAATATATAATTATATATAATTAGTATAATATTATTTAGGCCATTTAAAGTAAGTTTATATACATATATATATACCAAATACAAAATTTAAATTAATATCTAGGGCAAGTAAACTTTATTATTATTATTATTATCATTAATTGTTTTTACATTTAATTCAGTTTCGATGTTATATATATATATTTTTTCTAATATGCTAAAAAAGATTATATCTGGAAATAATATGAAAAAATCCCATTCACTAACAATCTTATATATAATATAATTATATATAATTAATATAATATTATTTAGGCCATTTTAAGTAAGTTTATATACATACATATATATATATACCAAATACAAAATTAAAATTAATATCTAGGGCAAGTAAACTTTATTATTATTATTATTAATATTAAATTATTAATATGTTAAAAAAGATTTGACAATATGCATATATATATATATATATATATATATTTAAAATATATTCCTAGTGTATACAACCCATTGACTTACATAGAAACTATCCTGAGACTATGTTTACAACTGTATATATATATATATATATATATATATATATATATATATATATATATATATATATATATATATATATATATATATATATATATATATATTTGCACATATATATATATTTAGGCCAGGGTTAAATGCTGCTCACTGGCCACTGACCTATTAAAAAGAGTGATTTAGTTATTTCAAGTCCTTTTTTAGGATCTCTATGTCATTTTGTCTATTTCCTGGAAGTTTATTTAAATCTAATGTCAGCTGCACGGCCCCGAGGCTTCAACCCCATGGAACAGGAACAGCTTTATCTGGCACGAATTGATCCGTCGGCAGCTTGAAGCACAACCCAAAAACTGCGGATTGGGCTGAAACGTGTCAATTAGTGTCGAACGGATAGAACAAACTACACCAGACGAACCAGACGTAACCCGATCTCTCACCCTTGACTGTCCAGATTGCAACCCGAGTGCCAGGATGTGGAGGAAGGAGGCGGTCGGATCCGCTCATGGTCGTCCTGCATCTGCAGCCTGATTGGTCGACGCAGGCCCCAGAAGATGTTGAGCAGGCCTTCAACGATCAGCTCCCCCTCTTCCTGTTAGCACAGAGGATCAATACACACAGAAATACACACAGTGGACAGTTATTACCCCTCTGGACCTGGCGTTAATGGGTCTGAATATCAGATTACAAACGACACATGCATGAAATATGTCAAATAAACACCCACCTCTCTGTTCCTGAGCTGCAGGTTCTGTCCTTCATAGTAAAGGTTGTACGTCTTTAGGTGTGAGAGGATGGTTGGCCTGGACACAAGAGATAATCCTCAAATAATAGAAATAAAACCCCTCAGCACATCTGGATATGTGACCGATGCTTCAGAAGAAAGTGAAACTTCAAAATAAGGAGAAGAAGCATTATGAATACAAATATAATTATATAATACTAATAAATCAGGTTCAGATTAGGTTCAGATTTCTTATCAACGCTCCTGAAAATAAAAAATATACATTCGTCCTTTATAATCTCCTTTTTAAACAGTTTACAGAATATATCCTTCATGCTCTCAGTGTGATTGCTATGATTTTTTTAGATGAATAAATGATCTTTGCTGCTTCAAATCTGGTTAAAAACTTCACAATAAAACACAGGAAAGTGTAGAATATGGGACATTTACAGTGAATCCAGAAAGTATTCACAGCGCTTCACTTTATCCACATGTTGTTATGTTACAGCCTTATTCTGAAATGGATTCTACTTGTTTCATGTTGTCATTATGGGGTGTTGTGTGTAGAATTTAGAATTGAATCCATTTCAGAATAAGGCTGTAACATAACAACATGTGGATAAAGTGGTCTTACTGTTTAGATGTAAAAATCAAGGCTTTTACTTTGAAGGATGAAACAATAATCTCATCATATGAGCAGGAAATCCTGTTTTTACTCCTTTTTACATGGAATTATGAAAATCCTTTGAATCTCCAGGACAAACCAGAATATCCTAGTGCATTCTGGGACAAAATTATGACAAAATTGTAATAGAATAAATGTAATAGAGGGTTTAACCCTTTAGACGCAGAGGTTTTTTTCCTAAAACTTCATTTCAAAAGGCTGTAACTTAAAAGTGATAAGAGATAGAGACTTTCTGTAAATTAGAGAAATATTAAGGACGACCCAAAGTTTATGTAGGGATTAAATTCCCTCATCTAATTTGCATATTGTGACGTCATATTGCTGGAGCCAACTTGGATTAAAGAATATTCATGAAATTTTAACTCTATTCACAGCGCTTCACTTTATCCACATGTTGTTATGTTACAGCCTTATTCTGAAATGGATTCTACTTGTTTCATGTTGTCATTATGGGGTGTTGTGTGTAGAATTTAGAATTGAATCCATTTCAGAATAAGGCTGTAACATAACAACATGTGGATAAAGTGAAGCGCTGTGAATACTTTCTGGATTCACTGTAAATGGTACAAAAATAATCAGTTAACTACCCAACGACCCAAAAAAGACAGATATCAATGTTCATGAATCCAGTACTAGTTAACAACTTAGACATCCAGCTTTTCTGCAGTAATGGACTTAAATAAAGTGTAAAGTTGCTCCAACCAAGTTTCTCTGGTTAATTAACCCCCGTCTGTATATCAGCATGGATGAAGCCTGATGTCTGGGTCTTTTCTAGGACTAGAGCTCTAGAGCTAAGCAGAACCCCATGATCTAGACCTGGTTAGTCAGGAGTTCATCCTACAGCAACAGAATCCACATCAGACCATCATCATCTGTCACATGACACATTAAACTAGGACCATTTAGAGAAAAACTGGTTGTGTATATAAATACTTTTTACATATTTCTTATATCCAGACAGTAGAATCCTTACCTGCTGATGAACTTGTTCTCTCCGATCTGAACCCCGTCCTGCGTACTATCCATCCTCAGTCAGCATGGGACGGGAGCTGAGAGATAAAGAAACCACACAGACGCTTAATTATGATTCATTCTCATGACTCCTCATGACCAGAGGAGCAGCAGCAGCAGCCCGAGGAAGAAAAAGAGGAGGAAACAGCAGATTATTCCAGTCTAGACGATCCAAACACTTAGAGTGAGATGTGTGAGGCAGCTGCTCTCCACATGCTCTTCCTCCTCACGTCCATATTTTTTCTTCCCCTGTCACCCTTTAATCCCTCCTCATGTGTTCCTCTCTGTTTTACACATAAACACACACACGCACACACACACACGTGCAGCTGTTGTTAAATTAAAGCGTTTTGCTGGAGGAGTGTGTGTTTGTCTTTGTTTCTGCGGAAAGAGACGAACAGGTGCAGCACACATGAGCCAAAGGATTTCAGCTCCTCACACATTTATCTGGGAGCAGTAGTCTTCATAAGGACTTAGATAGAGAATAAAAACATGTTAAAATGGAGAAGATTCATGTCAAACTCCTGAAGCTGAAGTCTGGACATTTAACCCTCCTGTTATGTTCATTTCTCTGCAACAGCAATGGTCGAAAAGACGTTTAAAACCAACAAAAAGCATTGATAACTCCATTATTGACTATTCTATCAGTATTAAGTGTTTCTCTCAACATATTTTACATTTAAATGTATTTTTTCTGTGTTTAATATGTCTCAAAGTTGCAAAGAAATAAATATTCTGATATTTCCGACATGCTTTTACCTCTAGTTTGATGCCGTTTTCAGCCATTTTCATTTTATACGTTGATTAAAGCAACTAATTAAAGCAAAATGACGAAGTTTCATCCATTTAACTATTTTTTCAGGTCAATATACATAACAGGAGGGTTAAAAGACTGGAATTAATCATCTATTCAGACTAAAAATGATGCATTTGTACATTTAGGCCCTTAATAATGAACATTTTTAAATGCAGGTTGTGAATTTATTAATTATATAATTATATAATACATTGAGATAGATAAGTCTTATGCAAGAAAACTAATGTAAAAAGACAAATTAGGCATCAAATCTAGATATTCCTAAAGTTAAAAGTTAAAAAAAGACCTTTTAAAAACTGTATTTTAAAAGGTTTTTATGTTTTAATGTAATAATACTGCATATTTTAATACTAATAATGGCCAGTAGCCGAGTAGTAAAACATTTAAATGCAAATAAATGTCATTTCAATGTTAATGTGCGGAAACACATGACTTTATGTGATGAATCCAGCAACAGAAACTAGTTTATTTGATTTTCACATCATATGAAACGGAAACTAACGTCAGCTTTGAAGTGTAGAACAAAGAGAAAGTAGCAAAGAGTAAGAAATAGTCACTTCTTATGAAACCCTGCTAGTTAGGAAACAGCGTATTCTTACCGTAGTGAAGACGTCGCTGCTCGTGTTCAGTCACCAGAGAGAAGGAGCTGTAGATAGAAACACAGGGATCCAAAGGTCAGAGGTCAACTCAGCAGCTTTATCATCCAGGTGTCTTCTTCTTTTCTTTCTTTGAGGTGTTTTTCTTGCGAGGAGGACAGCGAACGGACAAGCAGCAGCGGGTGTTTTTTAAAGGAAGTTCTCCCCTTCCGTAAAATCACTTCCTCCTTCACTCAGTCACACAGGAAACGACACTCAGAACTAAACTTCCTCAATTCAAGCAGCAGCAGAGATGAGTTATCACAGATAAACAGCGTTAACCCTCTGGAGCCTGAGCTGTTTAATACTTTAGATTTGAAAAACTCTTGTTTGGTGTCATATTTTTACAGTATCTCACGTGTGGATATAAACTTATTTAAACTCCTGTTCAAAAGTTTGGGTCCTTATTTTTAAAAGAAAACCACTGTTTTTCCAATGAAGACAACTTTAAACTAATCATAAATCCACTCTATACATCACTAATGTGGTAAATGACTATTCTAGCTGCAAATGTCTGGTTTTTACTGCATCAATATCTACATAGGTGTATAGAGGTGCATTTCCAGCAACTATCAGTCCAATGGGACAATAAATAACATTTTCTATTATTTTACATCTCATGATGGTAAATAAAAGTGTGACTTTTCATTGAAAAACACTAAATTGTCTGGGTGACTCCAACTTTTTAAGCGTCAGTGTATTATATTAACACAATGGACCAATAATCAGTAGAAAAAAGTTATATTATTTACTGTAAAAATCACAAATATGTAAACAATATGTAAATTGTTGTAAATTACTTAGTTTTTTGCTAAAATTGTACATGAGTGTTGAAGGTTACAACTAATATTTGTATTCTAAGTCATTAAAATGGTCCGTTAGACATATTTGTGATTTTCACAGTAAAGCGTTTTCCATAAAATGTCACACTTTTATTTACCAGTAGTTTACTATATTAATGCAATGGACATAAAATCAGTAGAAAAAAGTTATATTATTTACTGTAAAAATCACAAATATGTCTAACGGACCATTTTAATGACTTAGAATACAAATATTAGTTGTAAACTTCAACACTCATGTACAATTTTAGCACAAAACAAAGTAATTTACAACTTACTTGTAAATTACTTTGTGTAAATTTAGTGTAAATTTAAGCATTGCCTTAAATTTACACTAAATTTAAGGCAAAGCTTAAACTACTGTTCAAAAGCTGGAGTCACCCAGACAATTTATTGTTTTCCATAAAATGTCACACTTTTATTTATCAGTAGTTTACTGTATTAACACAATAATATAATATAATATAATCACACAAAAAGCAGAAAAAAGTTATATTATTTACTGTAAAAATCACAAATATGTCTAACGGACCATTTTAATGACTTAGAATACAAATATTAGTTGTAAACTTCAACACTAATGTACAATTTTAGCAAAAAACAAAGTAATTTACAACAATTTACACTAAAATCCATCAATGGAAGGTCTTCTCTAAGCAGCTAAACTGTTTTTTTTAATAATTTGTGTGTCACTGGTAAAATATTCCATTGTTTTGTAGATATTGTAGCAAAAAGCTTGAGACAATTGCTGCATTTTAGTGTAAATTTAGGAAATTACTTGTAAATTACTTTTGTTTTGTGCTCAAATTGTACATGGGTGTTGAAGTTTACAACTAATATTTGTATTCTAAGTCATTAAAATCACACATGGACCTGTGAAAATCACAAATATGTCTAACGGACCATTTTTATGACTTAGAATATTAGATATTAGTTGTAAACTTCAACACCAATGTACAATTGTAGCACAAAACAAAGTAATTTACAGAATTTACACTAAATTTCAGGCGTTTGTTGTACAATATCTACAAAACAATGGACTATTTTACCAGTGACACACAAATTATTAAACAAAAACACCAATAAACATTCAAAATATGCTAAATATCACTAATTTCTCTAGTTTTCCCAGCTCATTTGATTGAAAACGTATGGAGTGAATAATTCATCATAAGTCAGGATTTATTTGGCCGATCGACACAATTTAAAAACTGATTTGTAGTTTGACTTCCACACTTTCTACATGAAGTTAAATGAAGACTCAGCTTCCTGCTGCTGTGTCGCCACAAAGCTGATTAACCTGATACGACCGGCTGAGGAACAGCGATATCATCGTCTAAACAATGAGCTCAGACACAGTTTCTGCTTTAAACAGAGACATTATGAAGCCGACAGGCTTTAAACACACACACAACCCTGCGATAACCTGAGAATGTCAATCTCTGAGACAAATGTCTTGGCTTATTGTGGGAGAATTAAATATTAAACACCAATCAGCCGAGCTCTATTAATATTTCAGCGCGTGTATTAGGCCTCGTTAAACGCCCATTGTTGACCTTCACCATGATAATCGTTGGTCTTTAATAGAGCCGTCAAAGATAAACGATGCCAGCGTCTGAAAATGATGTAAATGTAAATTAAACTACATTTATATCTGATGTGACCTGAAATGCAGATTAAATTGGACATTTAACCTTTAAAGTTGCTGCATCATGTTGATTGATACGGATGCATTTGTAGTTTTATTATTTATTTTTACCTACAAAGTAAAGATGGGTGATATTTCAGTGAGATATTATCATAAATAGTAATAAAACAGTGAATAAAGCCAAGATGGCTCCTTCAAATTGCTTGTTTTTTCAGCCTAAAACACAAAGACTTTCACTTTATTAAGAAAAAAGCAGCAAATCGTCACAATGTTTGGTATTTTTGGTAAAATAATACTGTTTTTTGCTCAAAATAGTTTTCTCGCTGCATTAAACTCAATGTTTAGATTGGTCATGCAGTGATAAAACCTAAATATTCTGTAAAGTATTAACAATACCAGAAGTTTAGAACAATACATTATTCTAATCCTCAATTTGAGAAATATAAACAGAATTTTCTCTATTAAAATGTTAACGATCGTCTGTAAAGTATAAAACCAAGAGATTTGTAGTAGATCTGTTATGTTATGGCTCAAATTGACCCGTTTTAAAGTTTAAAGATCTAGAAAAAAATAGTTAAAACTGTTTTTTTCAGGATGAAACTTCTTTATTTTGCCTTAATTAGTGTAATTAACGTATAAAATGAGAATGTTTCATACTGATCAGCATCAAACTAGAGGTAAAAGCGTGTTTCTTTGCAACTTTAAGACATATTAAACACGAAAAATACATTTAAATGTAGAATATGTTGAGAGAAACACTTGATTAAAAGTAATCAAGTGGTGAAACATTAGGAAACATGCATTATTTTATAAAAAACTAGTGATTTATCCTAATTAAACCATTACATGTTCTACTAAATACTGATTAAATACTTAGAAATGGAGTTAATAATGAAATATTACCAATGATTGTTGGGTTTTTGGGGGTTTTGGACGTGTTTGACCTGAGAAACTCCGTATTTCTGTGAGTGTTATGAACCAGTATAGTAGCAGAGCTTGTCCTGTTCTATCTTATCCATGTTATGTTGAGTTTAAACAGCAGCTGTGGTGCTGGAGGACCTTGTCTTTCTGTATCTGTGTGACATTTAAACAGCAGACAGCTCTGTTTCTCTGTGTTTTCTGACCCACAGCTGACCCAGCCTTGTTTTCACATCAGCAGATATTTTTCTGGATCTGACAAATGTAGATCCCATCGACTTCCTGAATCCCCCTGTGGCTCATTACAATGTCACTGGTAAAATAGTCCATTGTTTTGTAGATATTGTTCAACAAACGCCTGAAATTTAGTGTAAATTCTGTAAATTACTTTGTTTTGTGCTACAATTGTACATTGGTGTTGAAGTTTACAACTAATATCTAATATTCTAAGTCATAAAAATGGTCCGTTAGACATATTTGTGATTTTCACAGGTCCATATTTGTGATTTTAATGACTTAGAATACAAATATTAGTTGTAAACTTCAACACCCATGTACAATTTGAGCACAAAACAAAAGTAATTTACAAGTAATTTCCTAAATTTACACTAAAATGCAGCAATTGTCTCAAGCTTTTTGCTACAATATCTACAAAACAATGGAATATTTTACCAGTGACACACAAATTATTAAAAAAAACAGTTTAGCTGCTTAGAGAAGCTAAAAAACTGACCTTCCATTGATGGATTTTAGTGTAAATTGTTGTAAATTACTTTGTTTTTTGCTAAAATTGTACATTAGTGTTGAAGTTTACAACTAATATTTGTATTCTAAGTCATTAAAATGGTCCGTTAGACATATTTGTGATTTTTACAGTAATAATATAACTTTTTTCTGCTTTTTGTGTGATTATATTATAATATATTATTGTGTTAATACAGTAAACTACTGATAAATAAAAGTGTGACATTTTATGGAAGATAAATGATAAATGCTGATAAATGTGACGCTCAAAAGGAGTGTCACACAGACAATTTAGTGTTTTTCAATGAAAAGTCACACTTTTATTTACCACCATGAGATGTAAAATAATAGAAGTTGCTGGAAATGTTCCTCTATACACCTATGTAGATACTGATGCAGCAAAAAACCAGACATTTGCAGCTAGAATAGTCATTTACCACATTAGTGATGTATAGAGTGGATTTATCATTAGTTTAAAGGTATTTACATTGAAATAAACAGTGATTTTCTTTCAAAAATAAGGACGATTTTTAACTAGTAGTGTAAAATGTTTGACCTGAAACAAGATCAGATGCTGGCTGGAGACATGATTTCAGAATAAAAGCTGTGTATGTGAGTATGATTAGTAAATTCTTTTCTTCCTGTTCACTTCTCTCCTTGTGAACGAGTTAAAACCAAACTCCATGCTGTTAAAACTCATGACCACAACTTCCTGACTTCCCCCTCCACTCTCTCTCTCTCTCATTGACACACACACACACACACACACACACACACACACACACACACACACACACACACACACACACACACACACACGTTTGTTTTCTGCCCTCTGAACCTCCTCTGTCTTTAGATGAATAGCTGCAAACCCCCCTCCTCCTCCTCCTCCTCCTCCTCCTCCTCCTCCTCCTCCTCCTCCTCCTCCTCGCTATTGTCGCCATCGTCATAGCAACACCAAAAACATCTGAGCTCCAGAAACTAGCCCACGACCACTGAGCCAAAAATAGTGTGTGTTTGTTTCTCCTGCTTCTTCTTAGGACGTATCGCTGCCGTCAGAAAGCTTCTCCAGCTATGGTTCGATTCTAAATCTGTTCCCCAGATCACGCTGAAACTATTCCTGCCCCAGAGTTACTGAGATATTCTCCTTAGAAGCAGAGGAAATCTCAGCTGCTGGTTAAATACATGTAATTAAATGCGATATATATATATATAAACTCTAATACAACAGCGTTCAGGGCTCTGCAGATTGTGTAAAAAGTGAACACAGACAAAAAATGGGCCGATTCCTATTTATTCACAGAAATATGAAGCTGTGCTGCTTCTTGTGTAACTCTAGAAATACAATATATAAATAAATATAATAATATTCCTTTAAATCACACTTATTTTCTAAAGATATTTTTGTAAATGGATAGAAATGTGAAGGCATCATTTATACAGGAGGTTAATATTATAATTATATTATTATAATTATGGATCAGTTTTGTGAGAATGAGATGCAGTTGTTTTTTTATTTTATTTTATTTTTTATTAGTTTATTTTTTATTTTAAATAATTTGTCCGCCCCCTTTATTAATCAAACTCCCATCCAAAATAATAATATAACAAATAATAAATTAATAATATTTTTAACTAAGATAAATACAAAAACACAAGTAATTACGTATTATTATTATTATTATATTCTTAATAATAATAACATATAGGTGTTGAATTTATTATTATTATTAATTATTATTATTATTTATTTCTAATTAGTTATAATATATGGGTCAGTGACAAAATTGACAAAATACATAAACACAAGTAATTATGTATTATTATTATTATTATATTCTTAATAATAATAAGATATAGGTGTTGAATTTATTATTATTTATTTCTAATTAGTAATAATATATGGGTCAGTGACAAAATTGTGATGTGGTTTAACCCTAAAAACTTGGTAATTTAAAAAAAATAAAATTAAAATCACATGCTATCAAGTGGTTTTATATTCTATGTGCATTATATATTTAAAATTTATCATTTTTTTGCAATTTCATGTACAAAAATTACACAAAATCATTATTTTTTATTCATAAAATGATATTAATATACTTAAATAAGAAGAAACTGACATAAACACTCAATCTATATTCTGAGAAACCTGATAAATGCTTCTTAAAACTGTATTTTAAAAGTGTTTGACGTTATTCATCACTGACCCATATACAAATGAATTGAGTCTATATAAAAGCAGTAATCATTAACTGATTTAATAGGTTTACACTGTGTTTGATCATTTCTTTTGTGCAAAGCGACTATTAATATTTGTTTTTCTGTCTATTTGTTATGTTGTTTCTTGTGTGTTTCTTTTCTAAATAAAGACTTTAAATCATTTAGAAACGTCGTCTTTTGTATTGACCTGCACAACTTTTAGCTGAGAGCTGAACACATGAGATTATAGATTAGAAAAGATGAAGAATTCACTTTTTTTGGGGCAGATGGAGTCCTCCTCCTGTGTCTATAGCCTCGTGTAGTGTGAGCTGAGAGGAATCTTAACTATCTCGTTATGTAACCCTGTTTTTTTACTAATACTCAGCTATGCTCACTCCCACATGGACTCCAAATGTGATTACATTTTGGATTTTCCATCCATTTCTGGCCACGATTTAACGGGACTATCACGTTAAGTGCATTGGAACCAGCCTGGGGTAGAAAAAAAACTATAAATGCGACATTTTTAGGTAAAATGCGTAATGTTTTAGTCTCTCTAAACGATATAAGCATTGCTGTTTTATCGTTTTATGCTGATAAAATGACGTTAAAGGCTAAAACCACCCGCCGCCACCGACACATCAACCCGCAGGCGTCATGAGATCAGCAGCTCATTACAGCGGCTCTTCTGTCTGATCCCTGCCGACTTTAGGAGCTCTTCTCCCGGCTTACCTCAACCGGGGGACTCGGTCTCTCTCTCTCCGGTTCTCCGGTTCCTCCTCCGGTTGATGTGAGCTGTCTCTCGGTCTCGCGCTCGGTGGTGGTGAGGAGGAGGAGGAGGAGGGGGGGGAGGGGGGGGAGGGGGGGGGGGGGGGGGGCGCGTGCATCCACAGGGAGGAGAGCGCGAGAGCAGCATCTGTTGTGGCAGCTCGCGACGCAGCGTCGGCCGCCAGCCAATCAGCGCGCGAGCCTGACGCCGCCTTTGTTCTTACTCATAGACGCACGGGGCGGACATGAATGAAAACACGGAAACAATAGAGCAGCCTGCACGCGCTCACAGTCAGACCGGTGCACGAGGCGCCCCGTGTTATTCAATGGAGACCAGTAGATAAAGATTAAACTAAGAATACAACTACAACTGATGAGACATTTGCAGCTTAATTGAGTTTAATTCAGGATTTTAATTTTTATGAAATATGAATATGTGCAGATTTCAGAAGGAAACACGTGCATTTGTCTTGCTTAATAAAAAAAAACATGAAATAACTTTCTAAAGAGATGTGTTACCTTATTATAATATAATTGATCTATATGAAAATACATATTTAAAAGGAATACTACATTATATTTTGAATTGTCACCTTTTTCTTTATATGAATAGATATTTACACCATAAATTGATGCATAAAAGGCAAAGTGGTGTATAAACATTCACAAAAACCCACTGGCTGCTTCTTATATGTGTTAACTCAGCTGGTAGAATATAATAAAAAAAGGAAATATTGACCTATAAATACTTTATGGAATATTGCATTATAGTTTGAATTGTCACCCGGTGCCTGAATTACATCTGTTTCTTTACATAAATAGATATTTCCATCATAACTTGATGCAGAAAAGTCAAACTAGTATGAGAAAATTCACAAGGACCCACAGGTTTCCTGCTTATGAGGAATTTATTTCTTAATAGAAAAACAAGCCTATGCAGGTATAAAATTAAAAAAAAGTGAAAAAATTGCAATATAAGACAGATATTTGAAAGCAATGCTACGTTATATTTTGAATTGTCACCTGGTGCATGAATTAGGGGTTTTCCTTTAAATTAATAGATATTTTCATTATATATTAATGCAGAAAAGGAAAATTAGTCCAAGGGAATGCAGAAGAACCCACTGGCTCCTGCTTATATGTCTGAGGACCTTTATTATTTTTTAGCGAAAAACACACCTACACGTGTTAATTTAACAGGGATAATATACAAAATCAATTTGCATTTGAAAGCAATGCTGCGTTATATTTTGAATTGCCTGTATTAGGTGTTTTTCTTTACATATATATTAAAGTTTCCACCATAAATTATTGCAGAAAAGGAAAATTGGTACATGAAACCACCTGCTTATGTGTAAACTTGCACCCGGGGTCACATAATTTCTATTTTGACTTAGCATCAGTAGGATAAACATATATTTATCATTCCTAAAATGTTTTTTCTTCTATATTGATGAGAAAATTAGCACTAAAAGTAAAATAAACACCAATAAACTACTGCACAGATGTAGTTGTGTGTGTCAAGGTAAATCCACTAATAAACACTGATATAAAGCAGATTTCTTATAGTATTTTCACCAATCAGAAACTTTGAATTTCTTTATTCGTCTGTAATATTTGGAGAGAGATAAAAGATGGAAATAAAACCTAAAACCACTCGTTTTCTTCTGGTTTTCTTTGATTTACCTTGTGGAAAAAAGACAAAAGACCGCATTCATTCTGTAACATCTTATTAAATAGTTTTAGGAACAAAAAGGATAAAACATTTTGTTGCTACAATAACTTTACACATTTTCTCTCCCAGGATGTTTTAGCAAACTGTACTCCATTAAATATACATTTATCTTTCGTTTTTACATCTATTTAAAGTTTCTCAGCTCGTTGATTTCTACTGGTAATGTGTTGACATGGACAGAGAAGCAATGTTAGGGTAAAAAAATACAATATGGAAAAGGTCCTAACAATCAAAGAATTCCACGAAAACCACATATTCAAAGTAGGATCAACTGTATTTACTTTTTAAATAAATGAACAAAACGGTGCGTTTTCCAGCATGATTTAAGATTAAAAGTTATAATTTCTTTCTTACAAATATTTAATTGCAAAAACATAAAAACGATGTATAAAAAAAAAACATTTAAAAAGATAAAACACTTAATACACAAAAAGCATATTCTTCAGGTAGCACCCCCTTCAAAATAACTGAAAGGGAATGATGTCTTTGTGTTTTTCATGACCACCTTCATAAGAGCCATCTGTTGCTGTAAATCCACTTCAAGCTATAAATCATCAAGGTGGAGGTTCAATTCTTGTGAAAATATTAAGTGGAGCGATTCTGTGACAATTTATCGTGTTTAAAAGACTCTTAAATGACGTCAAATTATCAAAAAATCAGGCAGAAACCGCTTATTATAGGCACAGATAAACTCATCCTGCCATGAGGTGATGCAGCCGGTTTCCATGACAACGCCATTCGCTCCAATGACCAATAAAAAAAAAAAGGTGGCCGGCTGTAGTATCCTCCTGCATCCAGAAACATCAACATTAATAAAAAAAAAAAACACCCGAGTTACAGTTTCATTGCAGGGTCTGGGCCGAGTGGAGGGGAGGAAAATACTAAAAAGACTAAAAAAATAAAATAAATGACAGCAGGAGGAGAAGATGAGGATGTGGCGGGAGAAGAAAATGCATGAATATGATGGAAGACAGAAAAACAACAGGTCACATTATCGTGCATGTGATGTGTGCAGACGCTGAAAACGATGGAAACTCCCCCCACATACAGTACGATGTGTAGATTCTGCACATATCAGTGGTCAAAGATTAAGGCCCGAAAGTATTCAGTATTCAAGTGGTTCAGCCACATCAATAAACATATTTATTATGTATCTGGATGTTTTAGGGTTCAGATTTTATTGGCACTGTTACATGTGCAAAGAGTATTTGTAGTTAAAAGGTCCAGACTTTTAATAACTGTCCAGTTCAACGTGTAAAAGTGTTTTTTTTTTAAAAAGGAACATGACATAAAATGGAATGAAATAGAAGCAGCACACATCACATGTTTAAAAACTACCTTAACATTACTTTAACCCAGTGACGCATATGAGCCTTTAAGTCTATGACATATGTCATTTTATGCTTAAAATAAAAAGAAATGTTTTAAGCAAATCATTTAATTCCTAAGTGCTTCCTGTCTCCTTCAACCCTGACATGCATATATCTATTTAACCATTCACGTCTTTAGAATAAACCCCCAAAAAAGGAGTTTTATACATGGGATAGATAAAAATAAATGTTCATAGGCAGATTTGTGCAACTATAACAGTCATTGAAATGCTATTTTCTGCAAAGGAAATAGTACAAAATGGAAAAAATAGAGTGATAACATGATTGTTAGTGATATAATTATATGCAAAAGTATCTGGGTTAATTCTAAAATGATAAAAGTCATAGACTTAGCGGCTTTAAATGGGTTAACCGGCTTGTTGAGGTAATTTTCCAAGCACCAAACAGAGGTTGAGACAAGAAGAGGGGATCAACCATCGATGAATAAGTAAACTAATAAATATACTTTCAACATTGTGCAAGAGACACAGAAACCTGCTTCACCGTCATCCAACTTTCTTCTCATAAATAAATAAATATTTTAACAAAAATAAAAAAAAAAAAAGGTTTTTTAACAAAAGGAAATTTGGGGTGAGGTTTCAAGCTAATTCCGCAAAGTTTCTCCATAGTGACAATTGCCAGAAACGTTGAAAATAAAACATTTTGGTTTATGGTTAGAGAACAACAGGCAAGCTTTATTCTTTTTTTTTTTGGTTCTGTAAAAATAAATCTGTTTGGACCAATTCGCTTTAATTTTCTCATTGTGCTACTTTTTGCATTTACCAAGATCAGCGTGTTGCAAACTATCGTGTTTTTTTTTTTTTCTAAACCTTTTAGAAATTTAATATAAAAACAGCAGAGGCACAGTTTGGTCAAAACAGAGACTACTGGGTCTCACACCTTTGTTAATAAGGTGCAGGTTGCTGATGCTCTGAAACTTTCCATTACTCAGCGACAGATTATACACAAAGTGGGAGAGATATGGGTGACTGAGGATGGGAGGAGGAGGAATGTGAAGGGAAGTCAACACCACCGAATACATGGAAACTGTTATTAGCAAACAATCAGCGACAGATTGCAAGGGGACGATCGGAGAGTTAATACAGAATATATCACCACTGTTAACTTTTTGCACAGGTTCGCTGGCAAATCGGTCACACAGATGGGAAACGTATGGGGCGTGTACACTTATTATAGATCCTACATTGACACTATTTCTAAAAAGAGACCCTTAAAGACTGTGAGAGAAGATCCACGCAAAAGGATCAGGGAACTGCAACAGTCATGGGTTAAAAAACACATTTCATTCTCCTGGACTTGATCCTTTTGAAGCCTAGTGTTTATGTACACACGATGTCTAATCGCTCTGACAAGGCCACATTTCTGCAAACACTCCACCGTTATCATGACAGAACAGGGATCATTGAGATATTATGTACAGTTGTGTTCAATAGAATAGCAATGTGTGTTGCCTCAGCCTCATAATTCCTTTGAATTTCTGGGTTTTTGGCTCAGAAACAGCCTTTTTTGATGTCAACCTACAAGTTTTTAATGGGATTAATGTCCAGTTATTGGGTTGGCCACTACAGAACTTTAATATTGTTGGTCTGCTGGTTTACTGGTGTGTTTGAGGTCAATTTCTTGTTGAAACTCACATTTCAAGGCAACATGGCCTCTTCAAGTATTCTGATATAGGCAAACTGATGCATTTTCTTCACATTTAGGATGTAAAAGTGTTCCCAATGCACCGAAATAAAAATTATTATAAGGATTTTGGCTTTACTCACGTTTTAAACACGCTGCTATTATATCGACTGATATAGGCAAACTGATCCATGATGCCTCGATACAAACTGATGCATTTCTCTTCACATTTTGATTTAGGATGTAAAATGCAGTGTTCCTAATGCACCAAAATTCCTTGTAGGCGATAAATCGGCCTAATGCCATAGTACTTCAGAGTGAACTGTGGCTTAAATTCAGCGTTTGGTGGTCTTGTTGTATTTCTCTCCATTTCTCTTTAGGCCAGTTGATGCGTTCTTTGGCAAATTGTTTCCTCTACAGCACGAAGATAAGGGATCATGGATCAGTTTGCCTATATCAAAATACTTGAAGAGGTCATGTTGCCTTATGCTGAAAAGGAAATACCTCTAATGTGAGTTTTAACAAGACAACGACCTCAAACACACCAGTAAACCAGCAGCATCTTGGTTCTAGACCAATAGAATTAAAGTTCTGGAGTGGAGAACCCAATCATCCTATTAAAAAACGTATGGACTTGCATCAAAAATGACGTTTCTGGGACATAAACAAGAAATGCAGAGGAATTATGAGGCTGAAACACCTGTTTATAGGAGCCAGAAGTTGAATGATTATATATGATTATACAGTAAATATTTGAGTTTTTAAACACTGCAGCCCAATATTAATTTACTTACTTAGAAAATGCACATATTTGGATTCAGGATATAAAAAGCAGTGTTCCCGATGCATTGAAATAAAACATTATTATAAGGATTTTGGCTTTACTCACATTTCTATTACACTGAACACAACTGTAGATAGAAGAGTCTTACTAAGGTCATCAAAATTGTTTCATAAGCAAGTAAAACAAGTTTAGTCCCATGTGATTTACCAAAATGAGATGAAGACAAGTTCATGAGTAGAGTTTTTGGTCTTGAATAATACTGTTACAGTAATGAGATGTAAACCAGGACGCTTGTGACTTTTTGTGAATATCAGCGTTCTAGTGAAAACGTGTGTTTTAGGGAGCGAGCTGTCTGGAGTGACATTCTTATTCTGAACTCAAGAGGCAGATAGTGCAAAAAAAAAAACTAATTTCACAATCACTTTTCGCAGCTAAGGGCACCTGACAAAGCACTTCCTGCATGAAGTGCTGCAGCGAGGTCGTTGGTGTGTGTCCGTGTGTGTGTCTCTAAGGTGGTTGCATAACAAGTCTAGAGGCAAATGATTCATGTTGATTTTTTTTTTTTTTTTTTTTGCATAATCCTCAATTGACCAGTTATCTCTCGCTGCATACACACATGCATACACATCAAGCAACCTCTGCATCGGTGACATCTTTAATAGCATGCCATGACTTGCTGTAGCATGCCTCGAAAGTAGCATAGTGGGAAGTGGGGAAACGACTGATAAGCTAAAGAAAACGCAAACTGACGGGGGGTCGGGGAGTCACATTTCCGTCCACGCGATCCCAAATCCTGCACCGTTTGTCCTCCACTCTCCCATCCTTTTGTCTGAAGCCGCATTTCGACCACAGGAACTTTTCCCAGGGAGTAAAATCATTATAAAACCATTATAGGAACTCAGGTCCTCTATCTGTGTGTCCACTGGAGGAACCAAGGTACCAATTAAGGTCCAGGGAGGTTGTTTTAATCCCGAAACCCCTGCTGGGGTGGTGGTATGTTACAGAAATACAGGGGTTTTACTGGGGTGACTCACTAATGTACCGCTTCATTCATAAAAACAAGGTAATAGCCTAGAATCTATTTAGATTTAAGACCAGATGAGGACAATGGAAAGACATTGCTCGTTGTTTAGCTTTAAATTTAGATTTTGCTGAGTTCAGCAGTAGTTGAATGAGGTCAGGGAGTGGTGGTAAGGAGAACAAAGCAGTGGAAGAGAAATAAAACGCTTTTTTCTGTTTGTTTCACGGTGGTTATGGTCTAAAGCCCAAATAAACACCCATTGAATGCTCAACGGATGATTTACTGTGGAAACAGATGATCTTAGTCTGTGTTTCTTCTCTTCATTGATTCATTTCATCCAACTCATGCAGCTGTAAATGGGTCAGTGACAAAAATATGACGTGGTGTAACCTTAAAAACCTGGTACCAGTTAGTTTAACTCTGAAAACACATGCTATCAACTAGTTTTATAGTCTAGGTGGATTATGCATTTAAAATTTATCATTATTCAGTTACAGCATATGACATTTCGTGCAAAAAAACAAAAAAAAACACAAAATTGTTATTTTTATAAAAAAACAAACAGACATTAATGGAATTTTAAACATCAAAAAACAACATAAATACAAAATGTACAATTAATGCTTCTCAAAACTGTATTTTTAAAACTTTTTGACCTTCTCATCTAGCCAAACATTATTTGTCGCTGACCCAAATACAAATAACTACAGGCCAAACTGCTGTTGAATGCTGTGTTTCTAGTACAGATGGAGTATTTAATTCCTCCCGGGTCTAGATTCTCATGATCTACCTGGTTCCTCTGATGTGAACACAAACAGGGTCTTAGTTCCTGGAGATTAGCTCCTCTGGTTCCAACGTAACTGGAACCTTTGGTCGAAACGGGGCTTTAGTGTGTACCATCCCTTGTTCCCCATATTGAGCCACATGTTTCAGCACCGGCCCGGTGGCTATACTCCACTTTCCACCGGTACACCTCCCTCTCCTCCCATTCCTCCTCCCATTCCTCCTCCCTTCACTGGTTCCCCGTGTCCTCTGCTGCTGTTGCAGGCTTCCCGTAGCCTCCCCCACTGATAGCCCTGGAACGTGGGGCTAATGGGGATGTACTTGAAGACGGGATATCTGCGGATGAAGTCCATTCCGAACGGCAGGTCATAAGATCTCATTCCTTCCAGCTCTGCTGCGCTGAGACCAGAGCCACGTTTCAGCTTCCTGATGCCTCGCTCTTCAGGAGTTCCTGAGGAGAAGAGGAGGAAGAGGTTGGTTATGATGGTGGGAACATGCTGAATAACTGAGGAGTCTTCTTACCTTTAACCCTCTATTGCATAGTGTTATAGTGTTATATCTAAAAAAAAAGCTGTGATGGAAAATCTATATTTTTACAGTTTGCTGTGAAAAGGGGGCTTTTATTTTGAAGGACATACAATTTATGAGGTCACATGAGCAGGATATCCTGTTTACCAGTTCATTTTGCTCATCTGGGGTAAGTAAACTTTATTTATTTGTTTTTCCCCAACATTTTACCATGTCTAACTAATATTTCACGTTTCTTCCCGTGGACACATCAGTGTTCTGGTTTCTCTCAAAGGACCAATTATAAAGATCATATATATGTATCTACGTATTATTATTATATATTATTATATTAGATAATTGTCTCTCCACTCATAATAGTGCTGGTGACAATTTGATGATGCAGAAATAATGTTGTATTGCTGTAAAAACATGTAAAATCATCACAGATATCTAGAGACTCATACAAGAATATTAACTATTAACTATTTTATTTATTTAATGGATTGGATAAATTGTAATCTATGGTTTTGTG